>JAKSZP010004240.1:0-111679 GCA_022478985.1 Massospora cicadina | reverse complement strand
AGTGAATATTAATCACCTTTTGCCAATTGGAGGCCTCCTCCATGGAACTCTCATAGGCATACAGAAAAGAGGCGATAATCTCTGTCCTGGGGTGAACCTTTCCTTAAAACTAGGTTTAAAGTTAACTACGATGGGAGTGGAAAGGGTGTTAATGCCAGGGATGGGTACCAACTCCAAGATATCAGTTTCTGCATAATCCCAGGGAGCCTGCTGATCCAGCCGTCACTGCAAGCCTTCTAAGTCCTCTTGTATGTAGCCCCAATTTCGGCTGAGGGTGAAAGCAGAATCCTTATTGGCAACTTGCTCCTTTAGAGATTGTATCTCGGTGCTCTGAAGGTGTAGCTGGCTTTTGAGGGTGGTCAACCGGTTTTTGAACCCTTGACAAGTTTGTCTAAGCTGGGAGATACAAGCGTTCATAAGCTTAGTGAAGGCACTGAGGTTATCCTTCTCATCTGACAATGCTTCAATAGAGACCCTGGGGTCGAGGGGGACTCCATCCAATTAGAGTTTTCACTGAAGCGCCACATTTTGGATTTGATCACATAGGGAAGCCAGGGCGTTTAATCACATCCCTTCGCCAGGGGTCTTCAGTTTTGCTAGATGTTGAAGGGCCTAGTGGCCCTTGAGTCCACGGGTCCTTTGGGTCCAGCTGGCCCTGGATGCCCCTTAAGCCTTCTGGCCCCCTAGGTCCTTCTGGCCCTGCACTCATGGAGGGGTAGTCATCAGAGGCCAGCTCTCGGTAGTGCTGTTTCAGGGATTGTAATAATTCTTTGACTTGGAGGAGATGCTGATTCCAAGTCACCTCAAGTAGCTGAGAGTTTTTTATGAAATTGCTCCTTGAGGTAGCCAGAGATTCTACTGTCTAATACTACAATTTGATCCCAATCCAATTGATCAATTGCTGGTTATTGATAATGGCTTAGCGGTTGTCATGCATGAAGGAAGAGGCGGCGTTGTAGAAGTTGATGATGTATGAGTGTAAATTCTGGGTGAGTCCCAGTTGTGAGGAGACCTCCTGATGGTGTAACCCGACTAGCGAAGTAGGTGATGGATAGCTGGGTGGACAAAGTTAAGAAAGTAGCATTTAGGCCCCAGGGCAAGTTCCCCTGATGGTAGTAAAGCCAAGGCATAGAGGTCCCGCATGTTGGAAGGTATGGAAGAGGCATGGGAGCGGCTGGAGTGGGCGCCCACAGAGTAGATGCCGTATATCAGCTGTTGGACGACATCAATGAGATTTTCATACTGGAGTTGGTATTAGCTCCCGTCAAGGGAGGGCAGCAAGAGTTGGAAGGTGGCTCAAAATTCTGGCCTTTCTGGCTGTGAGGGTGGCGCTGCATATCACGAGGTACTAACCCATCAAGTAACGCTTTAATTGACCAGTCAATTGGTCTTCAGGGCTGCTAGTATTTTCCATGTTTGTGATAGACGTTTTCACTTAGGACAACTCAGAGCCTCCTGTAGTGAGCACCACTTTTTGTCAGTGCTACAGTTCTCTGGACTGGCGCTGAAGTTTATAGGTAGCTCAAAGCTGGAAAAGTTAGAAAGAGCACTGAGAAGGAAATGGAAAATGGGTTATAATACCAAATACTTTATTAAGTCAAAAGGTTTCGATATTTATAGGGTGCGTTAGGACTCAGTGCCTCCGGGATCATTGTGGCCTCATCCATTAAGGATCTTTACTGATCTTCTGGAATGGCCTCCTCATGTGCATCATCAATGGATTGTGTCTCCCACCTGACCAAATGGGTGGAAACACCGCCCCACGTGACTCAGTAATAGGGGAGGAGGATCCTGAAAATTAGTTTAGCTTGGATAGGTTCAACAACCGATTCAGCATGGTCTAATCTGGAAGTGGGTAATTTAATTCAATTGTTATCTCAAATCCCAACAGGCCCATTTGTGAATAAAAATGCGTGTCAGCTCCCCCTTTTGGGTTTGGCACCACTAGTACTAAAAAAAGACTAAAATGAATTCATAGTTGAGTAATAAGAGGAAACCTTACTTCATGTTGATTATTCCCTCTTACTCAATTATAAATTGGGTGCCAATGAGCATATCATATGCGTTGTTGTCTAAAGCCACAGCAAGGGCTGATAAGATAAGCTTCCCAATTTGAATGGGAGGATAAGAGTATGCCCCAAAGCACGGGTATTGTTGGGGCCTGAAGTTCCAAATTCTTGCATGTACTCCAAGTCAGCCGCTAGCTTTATCTTCTTGATAAGCTTAGTGGTGATCACATAAACTGAGGAGCCAGTGTCCAGGATGGCCATTATTCAGAATTCCTTAATGACTACTTCAACCTTAGTAAGTGTTCCTCCAAAGTTAGGTGACAAAGCTAAGACCTCCTTAAGTTGAAAGGTGGAAGTTAGTTTTTGAGTAGTCTCGGTGAATTTTTCCAAGATATTTATTGGGATGGACCTGCTGAAAAGTTCAAGTCAATCCAGCTAATAGATTGCCATCGCTGACAGTGTCAATTTCTTTTGGACATCCTAGAAATTTTCTAATGTACGTTTCCTTGGGTGTTGTGGTCTTGCCTACTCCTGCGTTCAAATGATCAGGAACCTCTACTTCCACGGGGGCTCCCAATATATAGTATAGCATGTCATTATAACCTCCCTCAGATTTATCCCCAAAGTAGCCTCAAAAACAGGCATGGCCACGATTGAGGTAGGGGATACAGCCACTGGAGATTGGATAGCCTTAGGGCGCGTATTTACCAGCTTAGCTGGAGTAGAAGGCATGGTAGCTTTAATGAGATTGTGCGGGAGTATAGTATTAATACCTTACAAGTCTCTGATTCTTTAGAGCGAGGGATATCTTTTTTGAGTTGCACTGATGAAGTAGGTTTCACTGGAGGGATAGGTACACGTGTGCTCACCCTAACTGTTCTACAGGCGAAAACTTATCAATTGTTAAACTAAAGGTTCCACCTCAGCTTCCTTTATTGTTGCACAGCAATAAAAATCAGCAATTTCTAAAAGAGCCTCCTCTATGTCATGGATGGTTTTGAATTAACGTTTTACTGAAATGATATGCCTGGCTAGAGAGGGTTGAGAAGCTAACCCAGTTAACATGGCAGCAATAGCATCATTCAGGGTTAGAATGTTAGACTTTTACAACCATTGAGCAGCGAGGTAAAATCTCTCAGCAAAAGCAGCAGTTGTTTCGCTCTCATATATATGTAGGCGCGTAAAGGCATGTTTGTCCCTATTAAAACTCTGCTTCAAACCAAATTCAGCTAAGAGAGTTTCTTTCACCTCTGCCCAGGTATACATATTGTTCATGTATGGGACTATCATTTCTTGTGCCAGACGACTCAAGCAAGGGAGGATGAGTTTATTCTTTTGCTTGTCCAATGAGTCTTGCATTACAGATTCATAGACAAACAAAAACAAGGCTATGCTCCCTTCACCAGGGGAATTTTTTATTAAGAGGAAGTTTGCAAGGGCGATAATCAAGATCCTTAAGGCGGGATAAAGCGCTTTCTAGTTGCCTTTTTAAGAGAAATTATTTTTGTGTACAGGGATCCCCTTTAGTGAGCACCATTTTGTAGGAATCCAGCTTATTTGTGCTTGCTGGTGCTTATGCCACTGGATCCCACAAAAGTTTTAATGAAGCTAAAAAATAGGCACTACTAAAAAGCTTGTATTCTATGAGTTTTTATTAGTAGCGCGGGTAAAGAAAGTAAAAATCCCAATTGATATCTGACCAATCAGTATTTAAACTGTATCAAGGGTTGAAGGGATTTAAGAATAAATTCAGAATGGCTTGTTGCAGTCTGATTAAGGAAATATGAGCATTCAGCCTATTGAAGCTTGGAAAACTCGCTTTACTTAGTCTAGACAATAAATGGAGTATCTTTTTTGGGCAAGACATAATCATGGGGTAATGACTTAATATATTTTAACCAATCCCCATTCAAGAAAAATATTGCATTTTGGGTTATGCATGCATGCCTATAAATGTGGAAGGCCCTCGCGTCAGTGCTTGAAGGGACCTGGTTGTGACTGGTGGAGTACCATCTGATGGACGTCCCAAGGTCCATCATGTGGTTGGAGTAATTGACTACTCTATTTTTGTATTTATTGTCCGTGTAGTATTCAAAATGTGTTACCCCAATTTGTGGGGTTCCACCAAGAATTGGCCAGGTCTTTTAGCTGATATCATCATTATCATTATTAAAATCTCTCTTAGGATTATCACAAATTTGTAAATGGCTGACAAAGTCTCCTTCTCAGCTGATTATGACTGAAAATACTCTTTTTTGCAACTGAGAGGGCAGATGTCTGACAGAATGATTCATCAACCACCCTCCAGTATCCCTTGCATCATGCAGGCCCACTTATCCAACATAATTGATGAAGCCTGCTGATAAGCACTCAAGACCAAATTTTTCATTTCTGGTTTCATATAGTGATTTTTAAGGTTATTTGTGATTGCCTCTTCCTTTATTGCTGTTTACCTCCCCAAGCTGGATTATCATGCTTAGCCAGTAAAGACGTTATATTTTCTCTTCCCCTAATTACATTCTTCTAAGTCACAGCTCCCACTCAAAGTTACTTGTTTTGGGTTGGTTTATCCCTTGCCAGTGTTCGCTCCCAAATAACTTTTAATAGCTTATTCACTACTGCTTTTTTAGCACTAGTGGTACCTAACCCAAAAGGGGGAGCCTATACGCATCTTTATTTGCAAATAGGCTAAACAAAGGAATAACAGAATTAAAAAATTCTAACGTGGCACCTCAGCTAACAGCCTAGGAAGCCATATCATAATATGAGGATCTTTGGGTAAATTTTTGTCCAACACCTACTTTAGCTGGTGGACCATGGCGGACAGCATTGGGGTGGGAATATCAGCGACATGGGGCATAAGGAGTTATAGTTGTGGGTTTTCTTCATTTTTGAGGCTAGTGGTATCCATCGCCTCAATGCATTGAGAAAGTTGATGCTCAGTTTTAGTGATGAGAGCTGGCACACAAGTGAAAGACTTGATGTGCCAATGTGTTTTGGAATAATCAAGGTTAATTCACTACTACTTTTATTTAACTCTTCCCCTCAAAAGGCGTCAAAAGTGAAATCATCTCTAGTTGAGGTGACCAAATAGAAATTAATTAAAATAGGTCTTTTTACTTTTATTTAATTTTTTATATGTATATATATAAATTGTTTTAATTATGTAATTTATTTTATTATTAATATTTATTATTAGCAACAATCTTATAAGGATTTACTATAAATTTGGTTAACTATACAACTATCAAGGATATTTTTGATTGTATAGGCATCTGTTGCCAATTTTAAAGTTACTTTGGATAGCCTTATCTAAAAAGGCATCCATCTTATTTCAGCAGCTAAATCCATGTGTATCACAGTAGCATACTTTATCATTGATTTCAGATCCATTCTGGAAGGTCTTTTTTATCATTATACCACCTGACTGGATCCTTTTCTTTCAGGATTCGTCAAATGCTTGTTATTGTAAATTAATCATAATGTTGGCTAATTTGATTTAAATATTGGTCAGGACTCATCTTCAATGTTAATTCTAAGTCTGAGTATAAAATTGGTGGTAGAGAATCTTTGAGCCATAAGGTAATTTATAGATTGTTTTTTAAACGATAGATGATAACTGATACTCTCAGTAAAAGGTCTTCAAACTTACGTATGAAGCCCAAGCAAACGTTTTCCTTGCAATAAGTTTCCATAACAAGCATCTAAGGTAGTATTTACTCTTTTGACCAGTCCATTCATCTCTGACTGATATGGGACTGATACAACTCCTTAGAGCCCCATCAGATCAAATAATAAGGGTATGAAAAAGGAAGTTAAGTTCTTTCCATTATCACTCAGGATCACCTGAGGGCAGTTGTGCCAATATATCACTTGATCCAGAACAAACTTCGCGGTATTTATATCATTGACTTGAACCATAGCTTTAGTTTTGACCCATATTGTAAGATGGTTGATTGCAACAATGGTATATTACATTCCTCCGGAGCTTGTACTTAAAGTCCCATAACATAAATAGACATGGTATGAAAGCAAACCTTGGTAGCACTAACCAGTATCCAGCCATATTTTTGTGTGGCTTATAAAGTTGATACTACACTTATCATGGTTATAAAATGCCATAATTATAGGGACAAATACTAAGGACAAGGTTCCAGGTAATGAGACTAAGATGTGAAGTTGGTAGGCCTCCCTGACCTCAAGCATATCTTGGATCAATGCTGGGTGAAGGTGAGGTATGCCCAATACAGTCCTAGGGATGCAAAAGAAGTTCAGCCCAGTATAACATCAGGTGCGTTAAAACAAACTAGCTTTTTGATTAACAAAACGGCTTACTCAAGTTTCTTGGTAAAGGTGTCTCATAACCTGTTCAGTTTTCGAAATTTCCATCTCAGGTCATCCTCTCCTACAATCAATAACCCAAGTTCAGTCAAATACCAAATATAGTTTACTGCCAAATGGAAGCGTGTGCGCTTATTGGTGCAACTTGGCTTAGCACCGCTTTCATTAATTAATTGTTCCCCAAAAATCCTTTATATCCTTTTTCTTGAGACAATCTCTCTCATTAGTCAACTTTCCCCATAATAAATAACCTTCACTATTATTCAATTTTAAATATGTTATCTTGGATGAACTTGTGCACGGACCTCTTCAAGGAGGTCTCACGCAATGTTAGCTGTTTAGTTTTAACAACCATAACTCTCTCCACTTGTGCACCATTTTGCTGTTCAGGTCTCCTCCAACCTGTGCCACCTACACAAACCAGTTCAGAGTACCGCTTGAGAATGAACCCCTCTTTGTGGTTTACCTCAGCCTGGTTGTTACTTTAATTTTGGCTATTTTATCTACTGCTAATCACCCTCGCCCTAGGTTATTACAGCTCAAGCACCCTTGCGGGGCTCTAATAACTTTATTACTAATGAATAGTTCCCTGGGTTGGTCCTGTGCACCATGCACTACCACTCTTGGAGCAGGAGAGTTATAAATACTCTTCTTACATAAGTCAATCTACCACCTAAATTTTATATGTATGAACTTTTTCCATGTGGGACTTTCACAAATTGCAAACAGTGTGTTCCAGCTTTTGGCTATGGCTGCGGTGGAGCTCACCACTGTTTACTCTTTTTATTTAAAGTTTGGAGCATCTAGGCGTTATTTTTACTACTCTGACTGAAAAGTACCCACCTTTCTTGCTCATACCCAGTAAATATGGATGCTTTGTGTCCCAAGAGTCATGAACTCTTAATTTTCCATCAAAAAATAAAATTGATAAAAATAAACTGAGTTTTTTTGGCACCGCATTCAGATGGTGCAGGTGGTGTTGCAATTCTGATATGACTGGACGATAATTGTGGGACAGCTAGGGTGGATTGATAATCTGCCAAACGTGATATCAGTTAAAATTATTTGAGTGCCTCGAGATTAGGCAATATTGAGATATAATGGGTTAGTATTGTATTGCCTCTAAATAAGATCATAAGGTAGTAAGGCAATGTTGACATTTGATGAATATAAAGTAAAAGTCTACAATTAGGGCGATTTAGAATTAAAGGATAACAAGCAAAAATCAAGGAGAATTGTCAGAATAGAATAGCCTAAGCAATGAGAGCAATATCGTCCAAAGCCGTTGTATATAAGCAAGATAGGCGATTGAGAGAAAGTAGGTTGTTAATAGTAGAAAGAGAGCAAGACAGCGAAAGGTCGCTGTATTTATTAAAATAAATAAAAGAGTTCATTGGGAAAATTGCTCCTATTTTTAGTATATTTACAAGTGTGTCTGAAGGGCTGATAATCCCCACATCATCTGTCTGTTGCTTCGTGAGTTCAACTTGTATAAACAATATGGCAAATCCTAACGATACCATCCAATTTTATAACAGGTGGTATCCTCAACAGTGGGCCTGGGGGTTATGTCCTTGGATAACGTCAGACAACCTGTTTCCAAAATGGGAATAGGGTCATTCACAGCCAAAAACGCGTTTTATAATGACGTAGCCATATATATAACTGAACCATAATTATTATCTTCTGGATTAGATATGGACCCCATTTCTGTTTAACAAATTACCCAGAGAACCCACGCTTGACCACCACAATGATCTGCAGAACCCATGAGGTGGAGAAGGAGTTAAAATTACAATATGAAAACGTTTAAGCAGTTGCTGAAGATATGGTGGGATATTTGGCCTCAGTAGTAAGAGTGGCCAAATATCCCTCTTCATTCTTTGATGCAGAAACGTACCCTGGTGGCATGCTAGGCCATGAAGAAGAGTTTGGTGGTGTAGCGTTGGCCTTGTCTGCTTTGAATAAATATCATTTGGGATATTTTTGTTAAAGCTACCCTTTCATCCGCTTCAGGTAAGATTAGCATTACTATCTTGGGGGGATACTGGAGCCTCTGAGAATTTCATTGACTAAGACCTAGCCAACTACCATGAGCTTAGTTGCTTGCCAGGTGGTATTGTTAGGAGAGGGGCTTCTCAAGTTATTCCTACCATGAAGGTACTAGGGTTAGTGGATTATCAAGTGGGTATGTAACTTTTAACAGAACGTTTCCAAGCAATCATTTAACTTTTATACCCATTTTTTGGGATTGGAATGGAGGCAAAAGTTTGATGTCAGGACCAACTTGAGAGACAATACCATATCCCTAACATTAAAGAACCGTCATAGATTAATTGTTCTTTTCCTAAGGCTAACTCCCAGTGCTTTTTGTCCCACTGGCCCAATATCCACACCCTCAGTATCGCTCAATTGTTGAAGCCCTCACTGGAGGTACCTTCAACTTCTTGTTTGGAGGGTCTGGAATCTTCATTTGATGTGGCTTCAGCCAATGAATCTCCTGCTCATTCAGAGTTTGATTGCTAGTTTATGCTCACAGTTGATCTGGTGCATATATTCTCCCCAAATTACCCCTTGACTATATGGGAGGAATCGGCCTAATATGTGTGGGTTAAGGAGCAGTTAGCCAAAGGTGTGATTTTTCAGCGTACCTCCCCAGTATGCTCCCCACTTCTCTTCGTGGAGAGAGATGATGGATCCTTACGCCCTTGCATAGATTATGGGAACCTAAACAATGCTACTGTGCCATATTTACATCCCATCCCTATGGAGTCACAGATTGTATGCTAAATGGAGAAGGCAAAAGTCTTCTCCAAACTGGATTGGCTAAATGCTTTCAATTAGATCTGGATTAAGAAGGGCCAAGAATGGCTAACCGCAAACCATACTAGAAAAGGAATTTTCCAATTTCATGTCATGCCCTTTGGGCTTAAAAATACCCCTGCTATTATTCAACACCGTATTGATGCAGCTTTAGGGCCTGTTGTGGTATGCGCGGTTGCTTACATGGATGAAATTATGGTGTTTTTCCATGATCATTAGTCCTTTTCAGTACACCATTGGAAAGTGGTGGAGCGGTTAAAGGCAGCCAACCTTACGCTGAAGATCAGTAAGTGTGAACTCTTCAGTCCCAACTCACCTTTCTGGGCGTCATCATGTTTGATCAAGGACACATGATAACTCCAGACAAGGAGAGGGCAATTCATGAGTGGCCCATCCTCACTTTGATCAAAGAATTGAGGAGCTTTTTGGGGACGTGTACGTTCTTCAAGAAGTTCACACCAAACCTTTCTGAATTGGCAGTGCCCTTGTATAGGTTGAGTGAGGCAAAAGTGCTTCAGTGGTCCCCCGTTTTTAAGGATGCTTTCCAAGAAGTAAAGTGCACCTTGTTTCCCACGTCCGTCCTTCGCCATGTTGATTCTGAAAAGGAGTTCATTATGTCTACTGATGTCTCCAACTTCGCCATAGCGGCTCTTTACAAGTAGGTGAAGATGAAAGGGAGCATCCAGTGGAATATTTTTCTAGGAAGATGTCTTTGCCTGAATTAAACTACGCTGTTTATGACAAAGAGTTATTAGTAGAGAATGAGGCGTTGACTTATTAGTTTCATCACCTTCATGGCTCTTCCCAACCTTTCTGTGTATGTACAGATCACCGTGCCTTGCTGTACTACTGCGCACCTCATGTCAACTCCACGGCAGACCTGTTGGCATGAGACCCTTGCCCAATTTACATTTTCTTATGAGCTTACTAAGGGCAAGGAGAATGGGTTGGCGGATGCTTTGAGCCGCAATCCTGCTTTAGCTCCCAATCCAAAGAAGGTAGAGGTTCATAATACCCAGTTGATTCAACCGGGTAAGATTGTGCCTCAACTTCCCTCTCCCACGGCCAACAGGACAAAGCTCACTCCTCTGGAAGATGTTTAGGAATCTAGTATGTTCAGAAAGATAGTCCTTTCTCATCCGTTGTCATCTGAATATACTATGGTCCTTGCTAAGAGAGCACTGAATCAGGATTATCTAACCATAGGTTATCACGTAAAGGATGAGATGGTGCGATTTCAGGGGCGCCTATGGGTTTCCGTTGGACCACTTCTCCTGGAAATGATCTAGGATCATTATGACGGAATCAAAGTTGGTCATCCTGAAAAAAAAGAAGACTTTGGAGTAAAATTCACTGCACATATAATTGGAAGGGCTTACACGTTCAGGTGGGCAGGTATTGTAAAGAGTGCCTGATCTACAATAAGATGAAACCAAATTGACAACCACTCGTGGAGTTGTAGTACCAGTTCAAAAGGCTGGAGGACCCTGGACTTCCCTATCAGTGGATTTCATTGTGAAATTACCTTTTTCTGATGGTTACTATGCCATCAAGTAGTGGTGTACTGTTTTACAAAGTTCACCCACTTTATTCCTTGTAGAACTACAATAACCATGGCTGATATGGCTAGGCTCTTCATCACCCATGTGTTTGTGCTTCATGGGGTCTCCTAATAAACTATTAGTGATTTGGGACCCAGTTTACCTCTGTCTTTTGGGAAGAGTTGTGTAAGACTCTTCAGATTTGCCCCTGCCGTTCAACTTCATATCACCCTAATCAGGTGGGAAGTCTGAACGAGTAAACAGTGCTTAGAACAGTTTCTAAAGTTTTACACTGCCGCAGATCATTCAGATTAGTTTCTCATCTTCCTATGGTCCAGTTTAACTATAATAGCACGTTACATGCTTATATTGGTTGTTTGCCATTTTTCCCCAACCATGGGTTTTACCCCACCTTCAACATGTAGCCCAGCTGTTGGTATAAAGATGAAGCGGTGGTAAACTTTTCTAAGACTATCAAAAAAGTACACTAAGGGGTTTCTAAAAGTTTGGTGGCGGAAATGCAAGTATATAAGAAGAATGCTGATGGAAAGAGACGAGTGAGTCCAGCGTACAAAGAAGGGGATCTCAAGATTCTTGATGCTTAAAACATCCCTATCAAGCAGCCATGTAAAAATTGAGAACAAAGAGGATTGGCCCTTACTGCGTTGTTAGAAAAGTGGGACACGCCTCATACCAGTTAGATCTTCCCTCTTCATTTTAGATTTTTGCTTTCATGGGATAAAATTGACTTTGTTTGAGGGCCTCCCACCAGAGACTCCTTAGGCTTATCTCGTGGATGGGGCGCCAGAGCGGAAAGTGGAGGAAACAGTAGCCTTTCGCAAAGTAAAAAAGCTTGAGTACCTGGTACCCTGGAAGGGATTTGATGCAGCGGAAAACAGTTGGATACCAGCGTTCAACTGGACACATGCCAAGGTCTGAATGACATCTTCCACAAGATTTTACCCAGACGGCGGACCTCAAACAAAGCAGACCATTGCCACTATGAAGTTGACCCCAGCCCACAAGAACTTTTCCCTGGCGCAAGCCCCTGGAGGGGGTGGAGCCCCAAAAGGACGAGAGGGTAATGTCATGGCTTGAAAATGACATAATTATGGGGACAAATACCAAGGACAAAGCTGCATGTCAGAAGGCAAGAAAGTGAAATTGGCAGGTCTCTGTGACTTCTCACATACCTTGGATCAACGCTGGGTGAAGGCAAGGTATTCCCATGTTAGTCTTAGGGATTCAAGAGAAGTTCTGCCCTGTATATCAGCAGGTGCGTTAAAACGAAATAGAATTTTGATTAACAAAGAAGTAGTTTGCTTCAGTTTCTTAGTGAACGGGGTCTCAAAACCCATTTGGTTTCCAAAAATTCCATCATGGGTCAGCCTCTCCTACAATTAATAACCCAAGTTGTCAATTACCAAGTATAGTTTACTGCCCAATGGAAGAATGTGCTTATTGGTGCAACTTGGCTCAGCACCTCTTCCATTGATTGATTGTTCCCCTGTTTTCCTTAGGTCCTTTTTGAGACCAATCTCTCTCGTTGGTCAATTTTCCCCATAATAAAAAACCTTCACCAGAATTCAATTTTTAAAATATGTTATCTTGGACAAACCTGTTCATGGACCTTTTCAAAGAGGTCTCACGTAAAGTTAGCTGCTCAGTTTTAATAACCATAACTCCCTCCGCTTGTTCACCATTGTGCCGTTCAGGTCCCCTCCAACTTGTGCCGGCTACACAATTCAGCTCAGAGTACCGCTTTAGAATGAAAGCCTCTTTGAGGTTTACTCTAGCTGTTTGTTACTTAAATTTTGGCTATTTGATCTACTGCTAACCACCATCGCCCTAAGTTAATACAGCTCAGGCACCCTCTGCGGGGATCTAATAACTTTATTACTAACGACTAGTTCCATGGCATTGGCCCTGTGCACCATTCACTACCACGCTGGAAACAGGAGAGTTATAAACACTCTCCTTACACCACTTAAAAGAAAAGAAAATCTGCTACATCATAGTTTAACAATTCTCAATAAGATTATTGGTGAATGAGCTCTAAAGATTTCTTGAGGCTAATTTGGCTGATGACTTTATGAGCGGAGCAAACTATTTTATTCTCTCAAATGATTTCATGAACAGAAGCCTCTTTATTTACTAGTTTGAATAATTGTCCATTTTTTGTTCCGTTCCCTAGATGACTTTTCATATGAATGGTTTAATCTTCTGATGGATCTTCTTCCAATTTTCCTTTAGCCATTTTCTTAGATAGTTCATCAGCATGATCTTGTATTGCAAAATTTCTGGAAGTCTGGATAATTCATGGCATGTTGATTTATCACTGGCGTGGTGTTCTATTTCGCGGCCATACGCCTGCCATTTTAAGGCCTATTAGGCTAGTCTTCCTCTGGTTCTCTTAGTTAAGCAACCAACGGAGAGATACATGATCAGTTACAATATTGAAATGCATCCTATAAATTTAAAAACAGATTTTCTTTAAAGCATAGATAACTGCAAGTCATTTGCGCTCAGTTATTGTATAGCTTCTTTTAACCTTTGTTAAAATATATGTCTGACATAAGACACCAGGTGCTCTTCACCTTGTTTGCCAACTTGACTAAGTATCGCACCTATAGCCATAAGCAACGCATCTTATACTATAACAAATGTCTGATCAAAATCAGATTTTAAGCACTAGGCTCATCATCAAGTATTTCTATAATTCATTGAATGCACCTTAGGCCATCTCATTCCATTCAAACCGTTTTTTCCTATCCTTTTATTTATTAAATAATGGATCCGCCGTTTTTGCAATGTCCTTAATGAATCATTGATAAAAAACTGACCATATTAAAAAAGACTTAGACATCAAAAATACTCTTATAGACAACATCCAGCCAATAGCTTCAGCCTTCTATGTTTGAGGGTGCAATCCATCTGTATTTACAACGAAGGTTAAATATTCTAACTCCTCTTTATAAAAGTGACATTTTTGGGCTTGATTTTGAGATTGGTGGAGACCAGTTTTTTAAACACTTCTATAAAGTGTTTCAAGTGATCTGTGAACATCCAACTAGATATGTTGATGTCGTCTAAATAGACTGACACAGGATAACTTGGGATTGGAAAATATATTATCTAAACCCGTTGAAAAGTTTCAGGGGCGTTACACAAGACTTGGGGCATCCTCATAGGTTGGTACAGCCCTTGTGCCATTATTATGGCACACTTTTCCTGGTCATCAATTGGATATTAATCTGCCAATGTTCTGAGATGAGATCCATCGCCATAAAGAATTTCGCCCCGCCTAACTGATCCAATGTATAATTGATATCAGCAAGGGATAAGAATCCTTTTTCATTATTTTATTAAGATGGCAATATTTGATTACAGCTCTGTTAACCCATCCTTCTTTATGATGATCGATATTTGCTAGCACACAGACTAGATAAAGGCATGAACAGCCCATGCTCCAACAACTTCTCTACCTCCTTGTCAACTACTGCCTCAGCTGCTCTGGATCTCTTTTAGGCCTCATTATGTTCAGTGCGGCTTCTCTGGTGTCAAAATGATGTAATACATATTAGATGCAACCTAAATTGTGGCCATCTTGTGCAATAATAATTTGGTATTATTTGAATAAAGATAATACTTCATTTTATAGATCTTATGGAAGTAACAAATGAATACTTTCAGTAGATTACAGTAATTCAATTATCTTTAAATCTCCAATTTTGTGGTAAGAACAGAGTTTCATTATAGGAATTAATTGGGAGAAATCAGCTGCTTTTTTTCACTTAAAATCTATTTGCGCTTTTACCAGATTAGCTGGTAAGATATAAATTTCCTCATGACATGGAATTAGAATCTTTAGAGCTACCCCAAGGAAAATTCTTGATCTTAGGTAAAGATCCTCAATTTCAACATATAATTTCTCAGGGATTCCCAACGTCAGTGCAGTATCAACCACTTTCTGCATACTGGCAGAATGGCCAATTACTTTTTACTTAGATCAGAATCCTATAATTTTTACTCACACTTTTCATTAGGTGCTGGTTCTTCTTTCCAACTAGTTTATAACCAACCGGAATGATGCCATCTTTATATACCATGTTTATAGCAATTAATTTTCCCTGATAAGGGGAGCATCCCCTTTTCAAAGTAAATTAATGGCAGCGTCTACACAAGTTGTCAAAGTATTCTCCTCCAAGTCACACTTTACTTATTACTTTCACATGAATTCAGTGCAATGAGAATATCATAACTTTGATTAAGTATAATGATTGCCAGCTTGGACAAAAATAGGGATCCAAAATGAAGGGGCCAAGTATTATAAGCAACATAAGAAGTAGTAGGGCTAGGCCCACGTTGGGATTTTTTCCACCTTTCCATCTTCCTGGTTATCTGCTGGTTCTCTAAAGTTTGAGTCCCGCTAACAAATGAATTGGATATCATATGACCTCACTTTTGAATTATTAATGTCCTGGGGTTTTTGGGTAATTCGCCAGGTTTGAATCCATTGGGATCAATCCATGTTAATGCTTAAGATCTCATTAGGCAGAGTTAATAAAGAAATTGGGGCATCTGATAGTTGATCATTTATTAACTATTAGGTGTACCAAATGGGATCAGTTGGGTTTCATCACCAAATAATTAGGAATAAAATCAGCAGTTGCGAGGCGAGTGATGCCACCTGCAACTAGCAAATTAGTCAGTTGGTTTGCAAACTGCTATAATGGGTAAAGAGCCCTATTACCTAAGCAGGTTTCTAGACAATTGTGGTTGGTTTTCTGTGATTAAGCAGGAAT
The DNA here is from genome assembly GCA_022478985.1 of Massospora cicadina. Classification (NCBI taxonomy): domain Eukaryota; kingdom Fungi; phylum Entomophthoromycota; class Entomophthoromycetes; order Entomophthorales; family Entomophthoraceae; genus Massospora; species Massospora cicadina. The sequence goes on along the minus strand of JAKSZP010004240.1, from coordinate 96,160 downwards.
ATTAGTTACACATTTTCTGGCTCTTTCCTTTTTCAAGTCTCTGGGATGTCCAATGGAGGTTTCCCTGGTCTAATGGAGAAGACCATCTCTGGAAGAGACTTCACAGGGTAATTCAGCGGCAATGGCTGCCATTTCATGACTGAGATGCCAACCAAGAAGTTGAGCATCAAATTACCCCTATAAATTCCCTAGTAATTTTATTAACAAAGTAGAAAAACGTAGCATTCATAAGTTCTATTCATCTTCAGTTTATTATTGTTGTAGTACAATATTTTTTAACTTTCTCTGTGTGATAAAGAAAAAGGATTGAATATCCTTATAAGAGAATCAGACCTTTGATGTGGATCTCCGTCAACTCAGCATGATGAGAACTAAGGCTGGGAACCTCTAAATCTAAGATTGGATAAAGTTTAGCCTAAATAGGGAAGAAGTCCCTAAATGTCAACATAATCAGATTTCGTAGATCATTCCAAGTTAGCGTTGGACCAAATCTGGTTTATTTATTCAACTACGGATAATAGTTATCATACTATTATTGCTCATATATATCTATTACTATCAAGCAGCACAAATCATGCACATAATCAATATGTGCAATTAGTCTCTGGGAACTATTGTCAACAAAATTCAGACTTTAACAGTTGGTAAATTTTCAAAAGTAGAGTAGCCATTTGTTCCAGTTTATACCAGCCCAGTTGTCCCATACTGCTTTTGATGTGCTACAAATGGCAAATTTTCAGACATTTTACCATTTTAGCTAATTAGTATCAATCAGAGCGCCACTATCAATGATGTCACTTACATCCACTTGGTTAACCAAAATTTCAGCATAAGTACGCTCATATTATTGAGAATTTAATGTTTACTGAATGTATAGCAGCATTGGTTGCTGAATCCAGATTCTAAATAATTTGGCGGACATATAAGGAAATGATTCCTTGATAGTAGCAATAGTAATTGAAAAGTTACCTATTTACAATTTCACTTTCAGTAATTCATCTGCATCAATAGCATTTGGCTTTTTTAGTAGTTGGAGATATTAAGGTCAAGCAACCTCTGATATTTTTAAGGATCAATTGCAGTTGCTTTTGCTCAAGTTGTTGCATTGATATTTGGATCTATGTCCTGATGTGAAGTATTGCAAGCAGGTTCATCAGAAAACAGGTCAGAGATGTTAAGTTCCTGGAGCTATCTTGTGGAACTAGGCAACCTGAAGATCTAGATTGTTCCACATAGACTGCAGGGCCTTTTCCTGAGTCCTCATTGACATCTTTTTTTAACCTGGAAAAGGTTCACCTGATCTTTAATTTTCCTGCTCCAGAACTGAGTAGCATGATGTTTTATATCTCTTCATATTTTAAAAGCAATGCGCGACTTGATGATAGACCATTTTTGTCCATCAGGTTTTCTCATTTAAATGGCAAAATCCTTTTTTGGTTCAGAAGTTTTTTTGCTTAATTTGTGGTTAAAATGTTGCTGTTTAAAAACTTCAATTTGGTGAATCAAAAGTTGAGGCCAACGCTTTTGGGTGCTCCGCGTAAGAGGTGGTATAATTGTTGCTGAATGCTGATGCCATAGATCAGTGTAACCCTAATAAGGTTAAAGAACTGCCTTCATCATAATCTGAGCATTAAAAATGCTCATGCTATTAGCACCTGTAAAATTAGTTATTAATAGAAAACAATTGGCGAATTCTCCCAAAGTTTCATCTTTTTGAAATTGTAATCCCATGAACTCTTTCTTTAACTTAACCGTTTGTTCAGGGATTCTGAACTTCTTCATTACCGCGTATTTCGCCTTACTATATATTTGATTATGCACCTGCAAATGGGTTAATACTAAATCCTGGCAATTGTATCCAAACAATTATAATGGTAACAGCTTTTTGGTGATTGCTGCTTCAGGAAATGGTCATCTCAAAGAGATGGAAGAAATTGGGGCATTATCCTGATATAATTTTAGCAAATTTGGGGTGGTCCTAAACTCCTCATTTTCTACAGGCTCGTTTTCAGGATGAGCAGCGTGGCCAGCCATTCTAGCGCCAGTTGGTGTGCTATTTTGGTCATTACCAAAATGGTGTCAAAAGCACTTGGCATATTTTGGGTGGGCTAAATGCTCTCTACATTACTTTCATCTTCATATAGGTTCTGATCCCCAATTTTAGTTTCCTCCTGAACACGAGTACATTGTGTTTTCATCTCTTGTACTTGTTTTAGGATCTGGCCATGCTAGTCTCATAGATAAACGAGTTTTTCCAGCTTCTTCTTGAATTGCAACTTTGAACATAAGCAGATCCTTAACAACTTTGTATATTTTTGCTCTATTTATGATATTTTCCCAATTAATTAGTTATTGGCTTCCGTGACAAGGTTGGTTTCTTCCTCCACCTTAGCAATTCATTCCTCCACATTTGTTAAATTGGCATGATCTGATGACATTAGGATGAACTGGTTCACGCTCTCCAGCTCCTTCCATAAATGATGGATTTCACCCCGAATGGAGGCCATGGTGTTATACTTAAACAAGACTTAACTACCCCTTGTAGTGAGCACCAAATGTGAACTTTTGGGGTCTGTTTACTGCACAGGTTTGGACTTGAGAAAATAGAGAGGAGACTAGTTGTATGGCGACGACTATTTTATTTAACTGAGGCAAGCTGACCGTGGGACAGAAACTACCAAAACTCATAGAACTAAACTAAAAACAAACAGACAGATACTACCTGAACATAGTGATTAACCGCCCAAAAGGGCAGGTGAACCACAACAGAACGAGAATAAACTCAACTGGGTGGGACAGCGATGAGTTGCTCTTCCCACCATGGTGGAAGGGCAAGGGGGATCAGGTGGTTTATCCTCGGAATAAGATTCTATATTAAAGGCAAGTGTGCAGGCCAAGGCGTAGAGCAATGGTGTGGGGTAATCAGAGATATAGGAATGAGTTGGCTGATGGCCTGCTGGTATTTAAGCTTACAAATATTAAAAATTGCCCCTAAGTATTTGTAAAAGAAGTATTCCACATGAAGATAGATGGAAGGGAGCTTGCATAATAAAGCTGTGGTGGTTTGGGCGGTTTTTGTCTTGGCCTGCGAATTGGTAGCAACTTTCTTTATGGCGGCATTTGCATGTTTGTGGAGATTTGTGATGTTACATCTGATCTCAATGGTTAAGGTCAAGGAATTTTGGGATGAAGGATACCCTTGGTGAGTATTGCTACTGACAAATTGGTCATCTCACGGAAGTTGGTGTTATCTGGGCTTTCAGCTGCAGCAACAGCGAGCTGGTGTTCAGAGTGGAACTCAGAGGCGTTTGGTCAGGGTTTGTAAAAACGCTGAGGAGTCTGAATGGGGTGCTGTACATGTATAAATTCTTTGAGTGAGGCTTCTATTCTTTGGTTACATTGCCCATTTCATTGGTTATATCCAATGAAGACCATTTATTCAAGTCATATTGGAAATTGGGGTTGGTGAAATTATGGATTGTGACTTTCAATTGAGGAATAACGTAAGATTGAACCGTTATCCAAGCTGTCTCATGATTGGTCAAAGTGCATGTGGCACTGAACTGATGAGGGGCCTGATTTGCAGCTGTGGGCACTGCATTGGCTGCAGGTTTTGGGGTATGGGGGAAGGATTTTACCTCATACCAGAAAGGCATTGGAGTGTGTGAAATATTGGGGGCTAGATGGAGGCATTACGGGTCCAGCGGATGCAGCCAGATAGGGGCATTTACACTTCAAGTGATCCAACTCAAAGAAGGATGGACTAATAGTACGCCCACTATGACACGGACCTGGAATGGGTGGTCAGGGGCAGATGGAATGATGGTGAGGGGGGAATTGACAAAGCAATTTTGCTATAATTAGGGCTAATCGTGGAAAAGCCCAAGGCTCAGTGAGATGAGTGGCCACATTGGGGGACCACAAACTGAAGGATGAGGCTGGAGCCATATGCAGCAAAGCCTTCCATCAGCTCCTGATGGAGCACCACAGGAGGAAGGTGAGCGGGCAGCCCCATGAACTGAACCTCTATAGTGATGTTGGTGGGGAGCAGGGTGCACGTTGTGGAAATAGGGGTGCCATGGAAAACCAGGTGAATGGTGACTGCAGTGACAGCGTCAGCTTCTCAAGTGAAGCTGAGATCAAAGTACCCCTTATAGGGACATAAATTCATAAAACCAACTGGCAGCATCACTGCCTGAGCCATATCATTTATGGCTTTTTTTATATGGGAATAATTTTCCATATCTGACCCAAAGGCTGAAATGCAGCTGGGATTGGGGGAGAATGAGTGGGCGTGAGGCACTGCCTGGGCATGTGCCAGGCGGATGGCAAGATACTTGGGAGTAATGAACTGACCTAATATGTTATTGGGACTGGATGACCCAGTCCTCTCGCGTTTTCCTGCTGGATGGAAAATGCTGGGTGGGGGTTTCACCGCTGCCCCACATGGGGCAGCTGGCGAAACAATTGAGGCCATTGGGGAGCAAACGGGGGAGGCCAGTGTAGGTTAGTTAGATCCTTTTCTACTTACTTTTTAATTAAAAATGCTCAAAATCTTGTATGGCAACAACTAGTAAGTTGAGTTTTCTTTACAAGTGGCTTCAACCCACTCAGTAATACTCTTACTATGTCTTCAGAACTTATTAGGGAGTTTTATTTTCTCTAACGTTTTTATTTAGAAGTAAAATATAATATATATTTACAGTTGAAGTCTGCTCTTAATTAAAAAAATTCTTGAGTTCTTATAGGCAAAAGTTGCAAACTTTTTTCAGCTGGATAACTGAGGATTCATTAATTACCCCCACAAACTTTAATACTTGGGATTAACTTCTGAACTTAAAAGGTCTATCGCCTTAATTAATCACCTGTATAATAAACTTCATACGTTGCAACCATCTATCAGTGTTAGGAAACTGACACCGATTCTATAGGAGCTGCGTTGCCAGTTTACACCTACACACTACTGCCAGAACAAGAGTTAAAAATTCTTTAAAAGCTTCGAAAATTAACCCTTATTTTTCATCGCTTCTGCCTGAATGATTTATCATAGTAATATGACTATCAGTCATCAAGCCCTCATCAAAATACTTGTTAACATTGTCAGGTATGATCCACAACAAAACGTTAAATAAACAAATCATCAGATTTACATCCTTTGGTTGATTGCAAGTAATCCTTTAGTCATCAACCATTGCTTAACAATAGACTGTTAATTAAAAATCTTTAAAAAGCTTAATTTATAAACTATAAATTATTTATACTAAAATTAGAATAAAAGCAAGCTTATTTTTGTTGATATGGATGATGTAGTTACTATAAAAGTTCCAACAATACTCATAGTGTGAGAGAATTTAGTTGTACTTTTCCATATCAGAATTGTCCTTGTATTGGCTCAAGATGGAGGGAAAGTCTGCCAGCAACACCATGGGGGGAGTTAAATCAATTGACCCCAACATTCCAGCTGAGAAAAAGATATTAATAAGCTTTAAATTTACCTCTTGTATAGATTCACAAATGATATAAGGTTGAGCTTCAAGTTATAACTAACTTGTTGTCGCTGTCACCCAAATCACCCTAAGAATAATGAGGAATAACAAATTTAACACAGTAGTAAAATGATCACAAAAACAACCAAACCCATGCGCTGAGAATAGTATAGGGCATCACATTGCATAGCAAATTATCAAGGCAATGACGCACTCAATATCAAGGACCCTATGTCAATATTGAGATCCAAATCTGGTTTGACCTGCAAGCTCTAAAGTTACTGGCTGCTCCCATACCCTGAGAGCCTCAAAGGATACCACATGAGATCCAACTGGATTTTAACGGGTAACAGAAAGTAAGTCTGATCTTGTTTATTATCAACTTTATGAAGCACATCTGGGGGGAAGTGGTAATTACCAAACCATCCGCTGGCCTATCCTCAGGGAAAGAAACTGTGTTTCCAGCCACTTGAACCGCCTCCACCTCTGGTGGTTGCCCAGCAGACAACAAATGCACCAATGGATATAAATACATCAGTTCCCCTAGAGCATCTTAATGGTCTGCACATCTATTATCACCAGAGCACAAAACAACATATTAGGGAGGCTGAAAAGTGGGCTCAGGGAGGAACAATACACACACAATTGTGACTCGTCTAAGCAGGCTAGGATATGGGAGAATTAGGGACCAAGCTCTTTTTGCAGACAATATGAGGGTAACCACATCATTATCTGGGTTAGGAGATACTCCCTAACAGCAGCGTGAAAACTACAATCTAAAAAATGAGCCTTCGTTCATAATCAAGACAAACGCAGCACCCCACTTACAAAAAAAGTGAAGAAGGACAAAAATTGGGGCCATTACATTTTGTCATGGAGCGTACTGATAAGATTGCGCTGGCACTTATGATGAGTTATTTTCCAAAACACTAGCCAGAATACCTCTGATACAGCCGTTTATATTGAAAGACTCAAAGGATATAAAGCAACTGTGATTACTAGACAGGAATTTCCTAAACTGAAAATCGTAGCCACTAAGTATCTGTAAGGCTTAAACTCACAAATAGATTTGGATTGATTAAGATATTTCATTTAAACTAAAAATGGGAAAGGGGAAATATGAAGCGATGGCAGAACCTGTCAAGGTCGGTTACCTTATAAATTTACTAACATAAGAATGGGAAAAATTTTATTTACTGTTGGGAATAAATTTGTGCTTTGGCTATGTCAGATTAACATTTTAAACTCTTTACTATGCCAGATCAGTCTTATCTCAGCCGACTGACTTAAGCTTAAATTTTGCCACCAAATTTCCCCCCTGGCACAATTTCTCTTAGAAGATCAGCAACACTTCATACGGTGGTTGACTGGGTGCATCCATGGCCAGGACACATATGGGCAGTCCCATTAAGTAGGAAAAGGGTTTATTGTGCCCATACCTGTCAGGGATGTTCTCATGATTTATGAAAGCAAAGGAGAACGACAGTTAAAATTTATCATGCACAAAACTATTTCTGATCAATTATTTCACCAGATATTGATTTGACCTTATCAGCAGAACTCAAAATTGGCAGAGACAACCTTATGAGAGGAGAGTCCTTGCCAAACCTCTGTTGACAATGGCCCTTGGCCACCTCCACATCCCAACACACACCCCAAATTTTCTGGACCAACTCATGGGTGGTTGACATAAGGGTAAGAGACATAATTTTTAAGAGGCACGCCATCACCAACCCTCATATATCACATGGGCTAGGTCCTCCACATTGATAAGAGAGACGGCAGCTGACTTCCACCCCTTCTTGGTCTGAAATGGGAATTTCTCCAGATTAATCTGCAGGGGTTGCTCCACAAGGCTTACACTGGCCCCTGCCACCTCCTGGCATACTTCCTGGACCTTTTCCACCAACTCGTTAATGCTGATATAAGGGAGTGAAGGGAAATCCTTTAGAGAGTAAGCCATCACCCACCGCTCAAGGCCATATGGGCTAAACCTCCCTGGTTAATGTTGGGGAGGCCTTCCTTTTTGGCTATGATTGGTCATAAAAGGGTATACCTCCCCGTTGAGCACTGGTGGTTTCCCCAGGACTTGCGTTATATTTTCCTTTTCAAAATAAGGGAGCACAACCCCATGAACTTGATCCAGAAAGAGATACTTATGCACTCTATGTAACTTAATGGCCAGGAGGGTGACAATATTCTGAGGGAGGTGAGGAGATTTGGGGTGTGCGGCGTGGAAAGCCTCAACCAGCTCACAGAAATGGGTGCAATCCTGGGCGCTGGCGTATCTGAGATTGTAAGAAGGGAACCCTTTACAAGCAACCAAGTACTGCACCAAACTACGGGATCTAATTGAGGCTAAAATCGCTTTAACTTCATCCTCCTCTGTCTCTTCCACCAGGACAGGCTCAGGCTTAGAAGGATGCTTTCCCTTAAAATGGGACAAAAGCGAAACGTTAGGAACGTGGTGTTGCATCCAATGAAGTGTAGGGTCAACTGGAAAGCCTCATTGCCCAATTTGGCCTCAACCATGTGGGGTCCATAGTTTTTGCTATAAAAATTTCTAAAGAAATCTCAAAATGTAATTTCATGTATCTAACATTACCAATTAATCCATTTTGATATAATAGGCAGGGAGAAGTTGGCAATCAACAAGCCGTTTATAATCTGTAATTTCATTAGCGAGGTGTTTCCTAACCAGAGATTGGATACTTTAGTTGTGTTGCAGGTGCTCTTCCACTGCGGGCACTTTATCTGCAGGTAGGGGACAATCTGGAACAACTTGGTTTATCCCAGGGTAACTTCATAGGGGAAAAGCCTATGGACGAGCTAATGGCGTTATCTATAAGTGAATTGTGCTAGGGGAGATCATCTTCCCAGGCATCTTGAGCAGCGCAGGCGTAAGTAAGATACTGCTCATGGATCTGTTTGACCCTCTCCGTCTGCCCTTCATACTGGGGGTGATAAGCAGTAGAGCGGCATGGTGTAGTTTTCAAAGTGGCCAAAAGTGAAGTCCAAAAACAAGTGGTAGATTATGGTCTGGGTGCTCACTACCTCATGAGGTAGGCTAAACATGTAGAAAACATGGTGAAAAAAGATCTAGTCTGTTTCCTCAGAAGTGATGGTTGGCAGACAGGGTGTAAAGAGAAAAAACTTAGTAAAGCGGTCCACAAACCAATATAGTGTTGTACTTATTTTTACTGGAAATCTCAACAATGAATTCTTCAAATATAGAGGTCGATGGTCATTTTACTTTCTGCAGGGAATGTAAGAAAACTTTCTTTCTTGTCTTATCAGACTTGAGTCACGCACAAGTCATGAAATTAGTGATCCAAATTGCTATGTCCTTAGAGATTTCTGGCCAGTTATATGTTTGCTTAACCAAATTCAAGCACTTTGTATTACCTGGGTGTCCTGCCTCTGGGAGATCATGATGAGAATTGATTAACCTCATTGTGAAGTTGGAGGAACCCAAACTCTACTTAAACGAAAGCATCCCCTCCTTAAGTAAGTAGAGTGTCCGCTTATTCTCTAGAAGTACCAACTGGTCAAACAACTCCATCCCCCCAAGACATTATGGTTAGTCCGCCAGTTCCCAAGTAAACAGAGGCTCATCCAAGCCTAGTCCACCACATAAATTATTAGAGAAACAATAGTTAAGATATGCTCAGGAGTAATCAACGGGGTAACTCCTATGCTTCCTCCTTCATAGAATTCAAATAGGGGTTAAGTCATTACTAATGGGGGGTACATTGAGGTCACGCTTCATAAAATCTTATTTGTAGTTGAAGTTACAAAGTTTGCGATATGTCCAGGCCAGGCAATATTTCAACTTCTGTGGTTTCTTGAGTCAAATAAAAGCTTGGTGGTCCTTTCTGAAAACTACTTCATGCCATGCTCCTTGAATAAGGTACTACCAGAGTGCGAGCGACCATGCTATGGCATTGTCTCCTTGTCATAGATAACCCCAAGATTGCTCTGAGGGGAGAACCTTCTCATGAAGCTGGCAACAAGATGCTTCACCATGTCATGATCCTGAAGAAGAACAGCCCCACTGCGGAGGCAGAGGCATCACATGCCGCAATAAATGACTGGATGGATTGGAACGCTTAAAAACCAGAGGCGCTACAAACACTTCCTTAATAGCTTCAAATTTGGGCTGGTAATCTTCCAACCATCTTTATGATACTTTTTTACCTTTCAGGTGATGAAGTGGGCTGCCAACTGAAAGAGCACAAGAGAAATGTTTTCAAATAATTGTTGGTACAAAGAAATTCTGCACCTATTTCTGCGTGGTAGGAGTGGGCCACGAGAGAATGGCCTCAAGTTTGCTAGGTTGGATGGCATACCCATCCTTCAAGACCAAGCTATCCAAGACTTTAACTTCTTTTTTGAAAAACTCACACTTTGAAGGCTTTACATAAATAACTGCCTTCTGAAAAGCGTCCAACACTGCTTTCAGGTCCTTTTCATGTTGCTTGTGAGTGTGATAGTGCATTAAAAATTTATTAATATATGCTACCGCAAAGATGAATTGAAGATCGCCCAGAAAGTCATCAATCATGTGCTTGAACGTGGCAGGCGCATTCTTAAGGCTAAAGGTCATTACGCGGAACCAAAGATACCCCTTTTGGTATGAATAGTTATAAGCCATTCCTGGCTTTCTGCTACCCAATTCTGATTGAAGGCGTCATAAAATCAAGCTAAAAAACACCTTTGATTTTGCAATCGATTAGTTGATGGTATGTTCTGAGAAGGAGATAAGAAAAGTACATTTTATGTACTCAAATGGCTATAGTACATGAAAGTGCGCAGAGTTCCATCTGTCTTTTGAGCAAAGATTATGGGGAAGCAATTGGAGATGGTTTCTAAGATAACCACCCCTTCTAAAGCATAGCTTTAACCAGACCTCCAGCGCCTTATCTTCCTGTTCAGTATATGAATATAACGGGCAATTGATATTAATCAGATCCACCATCAAAAGGAAAGACAAGTCATACTCAGAATAGGGCAGGAGACGATTGGCTTTATCTATATCATACTATCTTTAGATGCCACTAGTGCAGAGGGAAAGTCAGGAGGAAGATCTATGGAGGATGGAATGGAAGTGATGGAACTCGCCCCATGTTAATGCTAACATATCAATGAGAGAAAACTCCTTCATAATTGAGTATTCTCAGATGACAAAAATTTTAAGTAAATTGATATTGACCTGTTTTCAACGCCATCAGCCAACGCTCAGGATAACTGGGAACAGCACATCTGACACCTTGGTAAACCAATCACAAAATCAGGACTTATGCGCAAAAAGGATACAGGTCGCCTTACTTCATAATAGATATTAGGGCAGATGACACATCAACGCAGATGCACTGTTGTTCATTCCAAATCAAGCTCCTGTGCAAATTTTAAACTCATAAAATTACCCTCCACTTTAGTATACAAGCATATATCTCTTGACAACTTATGGGATCCTAACTTCTTATCAAGGGCAACAAAAAATAAGCATGGTATTGTTTATTTGAAACAACCGAGATAAGATTGGTTGAGATGTTATAACCACAAGGACATTATTGGGACTAAAATCTGGAGGGTAAATAATATCCTCAGAAGGGAGGATGTCCACAACTTCCACTTACTGCAACGCAGATAATACAGGCACCAGAGGATTCATAGGTACCTGTTCTTTCTTGATTCAGACATAACAACCAGCCCCTGGGGATCTGAATGGGATAGACTGTTGGTGAAAAAGGTATGACAATATTGGAAATGACAGGACACTCCCCTGGAACCCAAGCAGAACTTTCACTCTGGGTAAAATTTAAGATGAACAAGTCACGTTGGTATTCTGGGTTCCTCCTAACACAGACTCAGTGGAAAATTTTTTGACATTCCCACACCCACTGTGCGCTCCAAAGCGTGGCTCTAATTGAGTTGGCCACTGCAACCACCTGCTCGAAAAAGACCAACTGAGATTCCCAAGTGAGATTATTTTTGGGCGCAAGATCCAAACCAGCCTGAAATACTGCAATCACTACGTCCAAAGGCAATCCCAAGCCAGGAACCTGAACCAAAAAGCGCTATAATGAAAAAGGTGAGGTCAAAGAATTCTGCACCCAAAGTTAAAACGCGTAAGAGGTGAGCTAACCTTAAAACTGGGACTTGAACCACCAAGGACACCAAAGTTACTAAATGAGTGGAAACTCCAGCTTGGTAAGTTGAATGCAGAATCCTGAGAGCTCAATGATGGACATCACCCTCTACTGAATCCAGGAGAGCTACACTTCGTTAAGCGTCCTTAAGAGAGGATGAAGCTACAGTACTTGGTGGGAAATGAGCCTGTAACTCTGACAAGGCATCCAAAACTTGATTACCACTTCTGAGGAAGGTGGGAAAATTCTCCCTTATAAGAGGTAAAACTGGAGTTAAATCATGGGAAAAGGGTCGTTAAGTCAGAAAGAAATCCAACACCCCGCGGAAACCACTAACAAATTCACACACTGACCAGCCAAATAATAGCAGAGTAAAACAGGCTGTAGATTTATTTGGTATAAAGAAACCATTGCTTCACTAGCATTAAGGGAGAAGAGTGAAGATGGCCGAGACTAGGGGTCAGTCAATTATGTCATGTCACCGGTTAATAAAGTTAAAGCTTACCTGCCAGTTAGGTGAGTAAACACATAGAACACAAACTAGAATACAAGTGGTATAATCGCCCAAAAAGCTTTTTCTTTATTGTGGAGAAACAAAAGGGGAGGGTTGCATTCACATTAACCCTCATGAACAAGCTCACTAGAACCCGCGTGTTAGTTACAGTTGTTGCTACAGAATTAAGAGCGGATGTTGTCTCAGGCACTGTCTGTATACTGGGAACACTATTCCAAGGAAAGGAGAGGGACCTTCAGGATTGTTTTGAGACTTAAAAAACAGGGTGGGAAGTACCTCATAAATTATAGTCACATCGCATGCTGCAAGGCAAAGGAGAGAGCTAATACTACATTGGTTTCCAAACTGGTACCCCTACTCAAGCAGGGAGGTCAGCAGTGTGATAACAATCGCCACTAATGCCCATTCATTCTTTAAACCAGGGACATGGCACCTAATGAGTATTATCATATCTTACAACTAAAATAACTAGGAAAATCAACAATAAGTAAAATTTTGTTTATTAAGCAAAGTAATAAGAATTAACTGACAACAACATCAGTTGGGGTCTGTTTCTCAAAAAGGTTATAGATTTAGGGACTAAGCATATTTTACATAAATTTTTAGGACCCTCCTTTCTTTAATTTGTTGGATCAACACACTAATGCACTTCCAAGGTTCCCTGAATCCAACTTAGCTTGCTAACTGGTATTAGAATTTTTACCAAAGCTTTGACGCACGATTCTGCCTAGTAGAACATTGACATCTTGTGCATTGGCTGGTGGGGTATGCCCAGGATTATGGATGTACAGTCAATACTCTATCATTTCAAATGGATTCATTACGCCAAACCTGTTGAAGGTGGGATTGCCTTCACTGGTGGTAATGAGTAAGTTGGACAGGTGAATTTAATCTGAGGCTGATTTGAATGACTTTATACTGCAGTGTATCACCTTACTATTGGTGTTGACAATCAAACTTGAAGCTGATGTCTTCTGGAAAGTTAAGGGGCTACTGCATCCCTGTAGGCAATGGCTTCTGGCCACAGACACCTCCTTGTATATTTCCTGAATCTTTCTGACCAACGCTTGAGTGGTGGGGAGGGAGTGAAGGTAAAATTTAGAGAGGGCAAGCCATTACCCACCGCTCATCAACCACATGGGCTAAATTGCACTGGGTTAAATAGTGGGGAGACCGCCTTCTTTTTATGCTTCTTGGTTCTAAAGAAATATAACTCCCAGTTGAGGCGCAGCGGGTGCTCCCAGGACTTACAGCTTAAAACAAATTTTAGCCTATAACAAGAGGCTACCATTGATGTCAGTCCTATAACTTGAGCATGCGTGGACTTTGACTATGACACAAGATGAATAAACCTTTTCTAGTAGTATTTATCTTGAGAATGGATCAAAGCCTCTTTAAAATAATAACAAACCGTCCTTATTTAAATTATATTGGGTGATCTTCAGGTCCATTGACATAGAATTATAAACTACATCGCTCATTTTCATGGGTTTATTTTGGGCCTGCTTGGCCTTAACCCAGCGTTTATCCATGTATATTTGAGATCAGAGAGGATGGCTAATTTGATTCCTTGGTCTTCTTTACTTCCTCCTTGTCCTCACAATATATGAAATAAATTGTGTCATGAGACGTGACAATTTGTTGAAATGTCATACCCTAGGCACTCGTTTCACTTTCTTTTCTGAAAATTAATGCAAATGGCCCAATATTTCTAAGTGCAGTTAAGTTATCAAATATATGACACCATTAAGAACCTTGGGTTTTGGATAGCACCCAATAAACAAATTTCATTTTGAAGATATGTGGATCCCTTAATACCTTCTGAAACCTATCATCACTGAGAACACAACCATTTGCAAGTCCCTAAGCCACTTTCAGAACTGATAGATCACAGTGTGCCACATTTTATTATGATAAAAACCTGTTGCAACAAATAACTTTCTAGTTCCATTAAAAGGGTTTAGTCTTCATACAATATTTTTTAATTGTGTGAGAACTGACCTGCGCATCCAAAATCCAACGCCAAAGCACTGGATTTAACAAGGGGGAAGCATGAGTTTGGATATAAGATTAAGAATCGGATAATACTTCATCAGTCACATCTCAGTATGTGATTCTATGCTTTCGCCTTGTTTCAGGGTCTTTGGATGCCAATTCCATAATTCAGTTTGATCATATTGGTTATTCTCTTTTGTTGTACTATGGAGCCCATGGTTTACTTTTTAATAACATATATTGTTACTGTATGCCACATAACTCTAGTGGCACTTGTGGATCTTTAAGTGCCGCTGTAAGGCACCTGTCCATGGATGATCTATGTTGGACATTTGTCCTCACGGCTCTAAGAAAAGAATGCTTTTAATTGAAGTGATCTGACGCGGGGAAGTGTCAGACATTTAAAGGTTTTGATGATAATGAGGATAAATTTACATGTTATGAACGATTTTTCAGCCAAAAGACCCTGACAAATTCTTGGTGGACCCCACAAATTGGGGCAACACTTTTCCAAATGCCAAAAGGGCTATTATCTTAAAATCAAGTAATCAAATTCCTCTGACCATGCATGCTATTCTGGGGCATCCATCAAAAAGTTCTCTCCCAGCCGCATCTATTTCTATTACAACACCTAAGTGGAAACCCATTTCTATAGGCTGGCGGAGGTCCCCCAAAATTCAATAATTTTAGCTAATGGGGATTGGCTAAAATATATTAACTCATTACCCCACGTGTAGTATTGCCTACCATTAATTCCTCATCTATCATTCAGCTAAATTGAAGCAAGTTTTCTGAGCTTTGAAAGTCTGTACTCACATATTTCCTTATTTGGACTGCAAAAAGCCGTCTTGAGTTTACCAATTAATTCCTTTCAACCATCAATACCATTTAAAATACTAAATGGTCAGTTATTGAAAGGGTTCGTTTTTTATTACCCCTACAACACTTAATAAAACTATAAGCCCTACAACTTTCTAGTTTTTAGTGTCTATTTAATTTATTAAATTATGTGTTTTTAATTTTCTTATATGTCAGTATTTAGGTTTTAACGCATAAAAGTGAGCTATTATCTTATATCCAATAAGCGGTGCTCACTACAGGGGTAGTAACCCAAAATAGATTACTAAAAAATGGAGGTGTTGGGTTGAATAACCCTTGAAACCTCCTCTCTGCTTATAAACCTCAGCTAGTTACCCTTGAACAACAACTAGCAAGCGCTTTGTTAATACTTAAAAGTTATAATAGCTCACATTCAAATATCCCTTGAAGGATAAGTTCACCCCTGGCAAGGGTATTATTGCTTCGTTCTTATACTTTTATGAAGCAGCCATGGAAGGGGCGACTGACCACCAGAAGGTTAAGAACTTTATTCCCCGTTTAAGTCGCTTGTATAAAGAACTGATGGTCCCTTATATGGATATGCTACACACCTGGGCTGAGGTTAAAAAAGCTCTTATAGCGGAATTTGGATTCAAACAGAGTTTATATAGGAAAACAGGCTTTTATGCGCTTTAGTATGTATGATTGTGAACGGATCACTGCCTTTGCTTAGCGATGCTATCTTGCTGCTCAGAGGTTATCTGCATCTAACATGTTAAATCTGGATGATGCCATCGCAGCTATGTTATCTGGTTTAGCTTCCTAACCTTCTTTAGCTCAACATATCATATCCTTAAAGCGAACTTTTAAAAATGTCTGTGGCACAAAAGAGACCTTGTTAGATTCTGCTAATTTGTATACCTGTGCAATAACCAACGAAGCTGTGATGAACCTCCAGGTTTGAACTATTAAGGAATTCTAAACTGAAGCCCTAACGGAAGAGGCTATGTTGACCCTATGCAAATTACTACTCTGAGCCCAGCACCTGTAGTGCATCTCAAACCTGATCTTCCTCTGCTCAGACAAACTGAGGTTCTCAAGACAGTAATTCAAAGTGCATCCTCGTCCATGGGGCAACGCTCCCAGCCCTCATCTTGCCACCACGATCAGCTTGTGCCATCCAACAAATCTCTTCAAGTGATTCAAAAGCCTGCTCCTAAACCTAAACCCCTTTTTCAGGTGACTTTCATCCCCACTAACAATGGGTTTAAGGAACAGGTCGATAAAGCTAAACCATCAGTTTTCCCTAGGCTCACAGCCACTGATCAACCCAAAGCTGATGGAGTTAAAGCATCCACCTCTACAATGCCATCTCCTCCAACCACCTCTAATTCAAAACACCTGTAGCCATGAGGAAACCTTAACCTCACCATTCAGTGACAGTTGCTCCCAACAACCATGGGCTCAATGAGAAGGATTCTCAAGATAAGCTGCCTGCTCCTCCAAGGATCATCTCTGTGGATGGGCACACAGCTATCAAAGTTATGGCCTTAACCCCCAACTTCTCATCTAGCATTCACTCAATTATGTGGATAACCCTTCAGATGATGAGTATGAAGGGGGTTATGAGGACGTTAGCCATTATATTTTGGGAGCCCCCAGTTGAAGTAGGTATAAATGATCAGCTGAAGCCTGAAGAAGTAAAGCCCTGATCCCTCAAGAAACCTACCTTAATCAAGTGCTGGTGTGCCCTAAGGTTATTGATACTTCTAGCAATTCTGACCATATTATTGCTTTACCAATCCGATCAATTCATCATGTTCACACTCCATAGTCTATTAAAGATAACTACCCTGAGACAGCGAAAAAGCTTGCCTCTACTCTCCGTATTAAGGAAGTATCAGCTATCCCCTCTAACTTTGAGGGGACCATAACTAAGGTAGAAGTTATTATTCAAAATGTTCAGGTTAGGGCTATCTTAAACACTGGATCTCCTGTGAACATTCTCTAATCCAAGAAGATCAAGGAGATTCAGCTGGCACCTGATCTTGAATGTACGCAGGAACTTGTAACAACGGCCTCACAAAACCTGTGCTATTGGAGCCTACTCTTCTTTGCCTATTCGAATCAGAAAGCTCATTTTTGTCAGCTCCCGCTGTGGCTTTGGATAATGATGATCATGATAAGCTTATTGATACATAGTTTATGATTGAGTATGACGGTATAATCAACATGAAACAGGGTTACCTCTTTCTACTCAGTAATGAATTTCCTCTAATTTTTACCAATGAAGGTCCCTGTAAAAAGGAATACTTCTTCTTAGTTGAACACCCATCCTCTGCTTTTTTATTCTACATGACCTCTGGACGCAACACAAAAAAGTTTCCTGAATCGTTGGATGCCTTATACGGCATTCCATTTTATGCTTCATAGGAAGCAGTAATTAATGCTGGTGAACAATATATGGTTGCTACAAATATTACTTTAAAGATCCCCCAAGCCTGCCTGCTGCACATATTAAGCATTGATGGAAAAAGCTCTTTAGAACCTCAGGTATTACCAAGTATACTAGACATCACCTTACAACGACCCATTAACATCCTATTGGGGAACCTTATTAATAATCCCATCATTTTCAAACAAACATCAAGAGATATGGAAAGGTTTTCTAATTCCTTCGATGAGATTAACATTGTCCACTTTATTAGGTTGATGTTGGATATGGGTTTACCCAATGGCCAGATGGTGTGTACTCTACCTAACGTCCACATCTCAGATTATTTAACCCTGGATGAGCTTGAACAAGTTCATTCCCTACTTGATACATATAGTGATATTTTCTCCCAGACTGACACGAATTATGGGCATATGAAGGGGAGGAGCCACTTTATTGATGTCGGTGATGCTCAACCTATTCGATCTAAACCTTACCATAAGTCCAAGGTTGAAGAGCAACAAATGTGGATTGAACTCAAGCAGCTGTTAGATGCTAATTATTAGTACCATCCCAAAGCCCTTGGGCGTCTCTCTCTTGTTAATCAAAAAGAAGAATGGAGGTCATCATATAGAGATGGACTACTTTGAACTAAATAACTTCACTAAAAAAGACAACTATCCTATTCCTGCATAGATGATGCCCTTGCACAACTCTCCGGCTCAAAATACTTCTCAGTCATGGATCTGTCCAGCGGATATAGGCAAATGGACATCTTTTCCCAAGATCAGGAGAATTGCGTTTTTATTTGCAGTAAAGGCTTATTTCAGCCTACCCGCTTACCCCAAGGTCTGTGCAATGATCTGGCATCCTTCTAACGTTAATGATCACATTTTGCGGGACCTCAAGCTAAGCTGTGTGATTGTCTATCTTGATGACATCACCGTCTTTTCTGCAACGTTCACTAATCATCTCAGATTAAAAATAATTCTTCTAATGCCTGTGGGCTTCTAATATCAACTTAAAATCGTCAAAATGCTCATCCTTCCAAAAATTGCTAGATTTCCTCAGACATGCTATCTCCCAAGAAGGGATACAGTTTTTACAAGATTAGATCGAAGCTATCTCTAAAATGCCTGCTCCTACAAACCATTAGGACTATAATGGGTGGGTTTGTGCCAATACACAATTAATGAATTGGGCAATAAGAGCCATGTTACTGACCATACTAGGGATAGGCCTGCAGAATCCCATCCCTGAAACTTATCGCCATGCCTTGTCATTGCCACATATTCTCAAACTTCTGTTCCTATGATGCTGCACATTAACAGCAAAGTCTGGTACCAGGAAAGGGCTGAGAACAATGCCAATGCCACACTGAGCTCACTGGTTAAGCTCACATTTCTGATCCGATCTGCCTAATATTTTTTATAAAATGATATTTTCCTTTTAGCAAGCAAGTTTTCCTTTATTTATATTCCGTTTTCCTCATAGAAGACGTAACTGCCCTTCATGGCCGCGACATCCTCCTCTAAATAGTGCCCTGCTAGTATGAATAAGCTCCTCCTCGGTTAATCTCTTTTGAGCACCATCCAACACATTGTTTGCAAAGATTCCCCATCCCACTGGATCACCATCCACGCCGTGCATAAGCCTGACATCATTCCGCAGATGCAATTTGGGTCTGGGATGGCAAATTTTCCCAGTTCTAACCTTCTCAAGTTTGATACTTCGTGGATCAGGGCATATTTGGATCAAATGCCACCCGATCTGAAGCAATGTATGGATCAGGTGCCTCCTGATCCGTTACATCACCCCCCTATATAGATCAGAACTCCTGGACCTTCTCTGGGCACCATGCACAGTCCTCCTTTGTCTGCCACGTCGCCTCCTCCACCGGATAGCCTTTCCACTTAACTAACAGTTGCTGCTAGCCTCACACCCATTTTGCATCCAGTATCCATTCCACCTCATATTCTGACTCATCCCCTTCCCTAGGGTTCAGCGGTCCTGGATGTTCCAGACCTATTCCCTTGAACGCTTGTAGCTGGGAAGCATGAATCACCAGATGGGCTCTGGAACTTAATTGGCAAGCTTAACTCAAAGGCTACCCAATTAATGGCTTGGACGATCCAGTATGGGCCTAAAAACTTCAGTCCCAGCTTATGACTCTTGACTGAGACAGCATAGTTCTTAGCCACCATCAATACCCAATCCCCGGGCTCAAATGTTGGATCTGGCGCCCTTTGTCAATCTGACTATCACTTCTGCCAAGTCACCGCCCACTCCGAATTCCCTCATAACTTATTCCTGATATCTGACATAGTACGCACCATCTCATCTGCCCCCTGACACATTCCACCCATGAATCCCCCATTTGATCTGAGGTTGAGTCCATGATTTGCAAAAAAATGGCGCCATTCCCATTAGAGTAAGAATGATTGTTGTAAGCAAACTGAGCCATCTGAACCCACAAAACCCAGTCATCCTGCTTACTGGACATGTAACACCGGAGATAATTCTCCAGTATCTGATTCACCCTCTCAGTTTGTCCATTGGACTGAGGATGGTAAGCTGAGGACCATTTGGTCCTGTTTCCAAATTCCCCATCAGACTTGACCAGAATTTTGAAACAAATTGTGGACATCAATCTAAAATGATTTCATCAGGTAAATCATGCTGAGAGAACACCTCATCAATTAAAATTCTTACCACATCTTTTGCTAAAATAATTTTGCTAAAATATTCCCAGTACATGGGAAGAATTTAGCATATTTGGTGATTCTATTCACGACCACCATGACCGCATCCTCCATTGTACCTTTGGGTGATCCATTATGAAATTGATACTAATTGAGCTCCAGGGAGCCCATGTTATTGGTAGTGGATTTAACTTACCAGATGGTGGTTTTCTTGAGGGCTTCGCCCTTACGCATAGCAAACATTCCCACACGAACTTCTTGACACCCTTACGCAGGCCCAGCCACAGATACTCTCATTGCACCAATTCTACCATCTTCTCCACTCCTGGGTGACCCGCCAATGGATGATCATGCGAAACCCAGATTACCTCCCGCTGTAGAAATGGATTGGGCACCCACACGTGAGAATTATGGTATAGCACCCACCCCTCTTTATAAAAGCCTCATGGCGACTGTGCAACTGACCCTCCATCATCTCAGCTTTCAGCTGTTGGGAAAATTCTGATTTTCTTTGCTTCTGGCGGACTTCCTCCCCCAACTCACTTTCCTTATCCTCCAACATCGCAAATTGGTCCAGTCAGATATCGTGGCTGTATTAAACTCCTCCAATTCCTCCTTCTTATACACAAAGCCCCCATCTTGACTCAACCAATCCACTAGGACATTTGATGCTCCTGGCCTGTACTCCACCCAGAAATCATAACGGACCAGTTCCACATGCCATCTGGCCTGCCGCTGGTTCAGCTTTTTCAGGTTTTCAATAGTACTCCAACACTTTATGATCCGTCCAAATGATAAAAGGATTCTGGGCATAGAGCAGGTGATGCTGCCATTCTTGCAAGGCTGCCATCACCACCAACAGTTCTTTATTGTATATTTGGTAGTTCATTTCTGTGAAGAGCAACTTACGGCTTTTGTAACACACAGAGTGTTCCAGCCCATCTTCCCCTTCCTGAAGCAATACCGCCCCTTAGCACAATTTGAGGCGTCCATTTCCACCACAAATGGCCTCCCAAGGTCTGGATGGGCTAGTACAGGCGCAGTAAGTAACTTACCTTTCAGTAACTCAAATGCCTATGCTTCTTCCCTTCCTATACAAATGGGACGTCCTGTGTTAGACGCGTGAGAGGTAAGGCCATATGGGAAAGATTCTTCACATACCAACAAAGGAAGTTCAATTTCCCAAAAACTCTGCACTCCCATCTGATCCATGGGGGCCTTCCATGCCCACACTGCACGCAGCTTATCCAGACATACTCTCAACACATTCCAGAAAACCACGTTGCCAAGGAACGTTACCAAACTTTGGTTGAATTTGCACTTAGTAGGCTTTAATCTCAAACCCATCCAGCTGATTGCCCCCAAAACTTTCCCGGACATCTCAGACATGATCCTCCTGTGACCGTAAAAATACTAGGATATTATCCATATAACTGGCACAGCATTGACCAATTATTCCTTTCAAGGAAATGGTCGATCATCCATTGGAACACCGCTGGAGCATTTCTCAGCCTGAATGACATCATGCAATAATGATACACCCCTAGGTGGCACTTAAATGCTGTGTTTTGCTGGTGCTTCAGTATCACTGGTACCTAATTAAATGCATCCATGAGGTCAAGTTTTGTAAACACCGTGCATCTGGTAACCATTGAATAAATATCCTCCAACAAGGGCATCAGATATGGATCAGGCTCAATGAACATGTTCAGACATCAAAAATCCACACATGGGCATAATTCGCCACTCGCTTTTGGCACCAGTAATACAGGAGACACAACTGGAGACATAGAGGGTTTGATTAAACCTTTGTCCAACATCAATTTCACATGGCCATCTAACGCTTCTCTGGCCCGTTCATTAAGAGCATATAACGGACACCCCCTTGGAAGCTGCGACCCCTCCTTAAACCGGAATGAAAATGAAAAAGAACCTGTAGGGGAAAAAGGCGAGCCTCCAATAGGTCCAAATACATTGACAAAGTTGCTATATTCAGCTGGTAACTCTAACTCCTGCATCCCACCCAAGCTCCCGCAACCACTTGGGACATTGCCCCCAACCTCCATCTTCCACATCATCTAAGGCCCAATGTGAGCGTTAAGTTAATCGTCTTATGTGGAAAATCAATTTGGGGCTAGAAATGATGCCACCATCGCATCCTTAGTACCACAGAATGGTCTAGATTTCTGATTTCACAGAAACCCTCTTTTAATAAAAAAAGGTCCTGCTGAATGTCTACCAAGGGTTAAACGCCATGGTGGAGCTCTTCTTGACACATTGGCGAACACCACCTCAGGTTCCCTCTTTATCTCCAACTTCAAACGTTCTGCTAAGGTGAACTTCACATAATTTTCCTTGGCCCCTGTATCCACCAGGGCCAGCACTTTCTCCATTCGACCAAGTGAGTATAAATCCACCGGAATAAATAACCTAGTATATTGTGAAGAAGTAGATTTAATGTTTAAAGCATTCTCAGTTTTCAAATTTGCAGGTAAGGTAGGTCTAGGACTATAACTATTCCCAGGTCCCTGGCCTGTTCTTCCCAACTCCTCACCGTTTCCCTTGCAGAACCCCCATGGAGATTCCCAATGTTTCTAGGTGATCCCTGCCAACCTCCTCGACCTCTGCTGGCCACTACAGGCGATTGGCCTCTTCCTGGGGACATAGAATCTTCCCATCAGTTACGCGCCAAGGCTAATTGTTTCTCCACCTGCACTGCCAATGCAATTTCTTCCGCCAACGAACTCTGAACCTTAGCAGCTGCCATGATGGCTAACATATCCGCTTGCAGCCCTTGTCTGAACACCACGATGATTGCAAATTTAATACTCATGCTGATTTTTCCAATGGATGAAAATCCGCCCATATTCTTCAACCAATCCTTGGCCCTGACAAATCATCAGAAAAGCCAACCACGCTTCATCCTGCGCCTCATCCAGACAGGCAGCCTGGTCAATCCAATTGACACACTCATCCATTGATCCTGGGAGGTGACCTTGCTCCTCAATCAACTCTTGCACCCACTTGTCCAAATCCAGGGCTAATGCTTCCACAAATTGCGCAATCTGCAATGAGAAAGGGGTCTCGCCTCCCGTTGCTTAAGCCAACTGTGCCTGAAAACGAATCTGTGACACCACTTGGTGGACCTTCTCCAAAGCTTCCATGGGAAAAGCAGCCCGACCTTTTGGAGATGCAGAACCTCCCAGGCATTCCTCCACATTTATAGGTTTCATGCTACACACTCAAACCACCTCTCTTATTAAGAAAGTTATTGAGAAACTCACCATCACCACCGTCAACACATGGTGATATCATTCCTCCCCTCCTGGAGCCACCACCTCTTCTTGGGGCCCCCACAAAACTGAAAAAAAGGATTTGAGTTGCATTTAATGTATCGGGTGGGCTTGCACCAATATGCAAAAAATAAATTGGGCAGTAAGAGCCATGTTACTGAGCATATTAAGGACAGGCCTGCAGAAGCCCATCCCTGTACCTGAACGCCATGCCTTGTCATTGCCACATATTCTCGTACTACTGTTCCCATGACGCTGCATATTAACAGCAAAGTCTGGGACCAGAAATGGGCTGAGAACAATGCCAATGCCACACTTAGCTCACTGGTTGAGCTCATATTTCTGATCCGATATGCCTAATATTTTTTTATAAAATGATATTTTCCTTTTAGCAAGCAAGTTTTCCTTTATTTGATTTCTTTTTTCTTGTAGAAGACACAACTTCCCTTCAGGGCCGCGACATCCTCCCCTAAATAGTGCCCCACTAGTATGAAATAAGCTCCTCCTTGGTTAGGCTCTTTTGAGCACCATCCAACACTTTGTTTGCAAAGATTCCCCATCACACTGGATCACCATCAACACCATGTGTAAGCCTGACATCATTCTGAGGATGCAATTTGGGTTTGGGATGGTTAATTTTCCCAGTTTGACCTTCCTGAGTTTGATACTCTTTGGATCAGGCCACATTTGGATCAAACGCCGCCCAATCTGAAGCAATGTATGGATCAGGTGCTCCTGATCCGTTACAGGGACATTCAGGTATTTTTGGATATGATGGAATATTGCCATCAGTTCATCCCCAAGTTCACCCTGCTCAGTGAACCTTTCGTTCAACTATTGGCTAAAAACACCCCTTTTTATTGGGTTACAGAACAAGCAGCTGCTTTTGAAACGTTGAAGCAACTGTTACAACAAAATCCTATCCTATGGCACCCAGATTATAATAAATCTTTTATCTTGTTTACTGATGCCTTGGACTACGCCGTTGGGCCATATTAGCCCAACTGGATGAAAATGGTGCGGATTATCCTGTATCCTATTTCAGTAAGATGCTATTAAAGATGGAATGCAACTACAGCATCACCAAGAAGGAGTGCATTGTTGTTTTGTTAGCTGTAAAGCATTTCCATCCTTTCTTGTGTGACACTACTTTCACTGTGGCTACATACCATGCTTCCCTGAAGTGGTTACAGAATATGAAGGTCCTACTGGACGGTTAGCACGATGGGCTTTAAAACATCAGCGTTATGACATGAAGATTGAACAATGTGCTGTAACCCTTCACATGAATGTTGATGGGTTAACTCGTCTGCCCATTCTGCATTTGGATAATAGTGAGGCGGAGAGGTTACATGATCTCTTGATGACCCCTCAATGACTGGGAGGATGAGGATGAGCCTGTGTAGAAGATGTTAGCCCAGCACTTCTGTAACACAAAAGTGGAGAATAGGAAGCTGTATAAGCAGGTGGGGGCACAATGACTGCCTTACCTTCGGCCCTCATAAAGTGTACCTGCTATCTTAGAAGCTCACTCCACACTAGGGCATTAAGGGGCAAAGAAAACTTATGAGTGGATTAGGGAGCGCTATTATTAGGAAGGAATCATGGAAGCTATTGTTTAAGTCTTGGATGCCTGTCTTACATGTAAGAAGCAATCCAGTTTCAATACTAAATACCAATATCAACCCACTGCCCCTCAACAACCATTCCACATCATCAGTCTAGATTAGTAGGTCCCCTCCCACAGACTACCAGTGGCAATAAATTTATCCTAGTAGTTATTGACCACTTTACTAAGTGGGTTGAAGCTGGGGCCCTCTCTTCATAAACGGCCAAGGCCACCGCAACATTTTTACATCAAAATATTTTCACTCGCCATGGTTGTCCCCAAGTACTACTCTGTGATAATGGTAAGAACTTCACTCCAGAGTAGTCAAGATTTTGGCTACGTCTATGAGGACCCAACAACTCTTCTCAGCCCCATATAATTTCTCTATCAATGGAAATGTGGAGAGAGCCATGGAACCTTGGTTTCCATCCTGCATAAAATGGCCTCCTCTGATCCACTTCACTGGGATCAAATCCTACCCAGTGCTCTTATAGCATACCAGATTAGTTATCGCCAGATTCTGAAAATGTCCCCATTCTGTGTTCTGTATGGGTGAAAACCAGGGATACCCGCCCTTTTAGCTAAGGAGGTTTTCTTCTCTAAAGTTGAGGAACCTGAAAAGGCCATGAGAAGATTTTTTCAGCATATCATTCAGCTTCAATCAGAGGCTATGACAAACTTAGCTAAAACGGTTACAAAAGAGGGACAAGCAACCAATGAGTTTTGGGCTCCCCTACCTTCCTTCAAAGTGTCTGACTTGGTCCTATATTACTATAACCGTATTACTCCATGAAGTAGCAAGCTTGGATTTATATGGGAGGGTCCCTTCACTGTCACTTACAAGAGAGGTGATGAGTATTCTATAAAATCATTGGCTACCAGTATCACCATAAATTGGGTACATGGCTGCTTCCTACGGCCCTATTCTCCCCCAACATTCTTGAGGAAATTGATGTTGGACATTTGCTCTCTCAGCTGTATAAGAAGAATGTTTTGGGTCAAAATTAGCTGAAAAGGGGAAATGTTGGCCATTTATGAGTTTGTAATGAGCCTAAGAGCTATTTAATAATGTTAACAATGATATTGGCCAAAAGACCCTGGCTAATTCTCAGTGGAACCCCACGAGTTGGGGCAACACTTCTCCAAATACCAAACGGGCTAATATCTTAAAATCAAGTAATCGAATTCCTTTGACCTTTGTAGGCTATTCTGGAGCATCCATCAAAGGGTTCTCACCCAGCCACATCAATTTCCATTACAACACCTGAGTGGGGACCCCCTTTTCTATAGGCTTGGCAGAGATCCCCCAAGGTGCAATAATTTTAGTTAATGGGGATTGGATAAAAATATATCAAGTTATTACCCCACGTGTAGTATTGCCTACCACTAATTCCCCATCCATCGTTCAGCTAAGTTGAAGTGAGTTTTCTGAGCTTTGATAGTCTGAACTCACATAATTCCTTATTTGGACTGCAAAAAGCCATCCTGAACTTACCAATGAATTCCCTTCGACCACTAATGCCAAATTTAAATACTGAATGGTTGATTATTAAAAGGTTTTGTTTTTTCTTACCCCTGTGACACTTAATCAAGTTACAAAACCCTACAACTTTCTAGTTTTTAGTTTCAATTTAATTTACTAAATTAAGTGGTTATATTCCCTTATTTGTTGGTATTTTAGGTTTTAACTCATTTAAAGCAAACTTCTCTTATCCCAAATTTAACAAACTACAACGTGATATAGAGCATAAAAGGTTTTAGATTGAATCATGTTAGGTGGTGGTCGCTGGAGTCCTACCATGAGATCTTGTATAATGCATGTAAAAACTGAGTATCACATAAGATAGTTTCTGAACTTACTAAGGAGCATGTATATCAGAATATATGTTAATAGAAAAATGGTGCAAAATGGTACACAATTGGAGGGATGTTCTTTGAACTTATGGAGGAGTCCCCACATGTAAAATTGCTTTATATAAAATCTGATATAGGGGTTTGATTGGAAGGTGGCAACTGGTCTTGGACTGTCAACAGTCCAATCCACCTTATAAGAAAAGAGTAAATGTACTATAAGTACTAAGTTACCTATGATATTAGCCATAATGAAACTTACTAGAATTTAGTACACTTTATGTTAGCTTGAGATTACTCTCAGTTGCCATGTTTGTTATAATTAGTCTGAACTAAAAGGGATAATATAACCCCAACTTAAACTGGGGAAGTTAATTAGTTGATCTGCCTAAATTTTGGAGCTTCTATTAAATCCTAAGAAGAGATTTTGGAAAACCATGATGTCAAGATGTATCAATTATAATGACCCAAATAATTAAATTATATAAACGAGTAATTAATTGAGTAAAATATGATTAAATAAAATTTAAATTTTTAAATACATATGCTCTCAGTTGAGATGGACTGTGATATTGATTAGAATTAGAATTCTGGCAGTCGACATTTAATTACATGTCATTATCTACCAGATTTGGTGTTATGCCAACTGTCATGAAATTGATATGACTGGACAATAAGTCACTTATCTGGAGGAATATAGTTATAAGTAGATGTAGCCTAAAGATGGAGTGATATATTATCTCAATGCCAAGCAAATTATTAAATTATTGAAGGTCTAGCAAATTGAGGGAATTCTGCCAAAGCAATGATGATAGAACGAATCCCCTACAATTGTAGCAAATACACATATACTAAGCGGAAGGGTTGAAACCTGATGAGGAATACCCCAGATTAAGTATTGAGCATGGGAATGAGAAGAGAGAGGTTTTTTGGATAGCGGAACAAAGAAGGAAAGTCAGAAGAAGCAGTCTGCTTTATATTATATAATAAAATAGTGTCAGTTGAGGCGATAGCTCCTTATTAAATACTTTATTACTTTTATTATCAAAGACCAGCAATCCTCATATCACTCATCTGCTGCTCAGTGGGTTTTACTCTGTGCAACCAGCTTAACAGATTCAACCTAAACCTCCAAAAGTTATCAGTGGTGCTTACTACAGGGGGCATATTGATCAACACAATAAAAAAATCATATTTGCCAAAGCCATGGCGCAACTGGCTCATCTTGATGGGGTGCTACCCCAGTTTATTGAGTTACCACAATATGCGGAAAAAGAATTTTGCCTTGGATACCCTATCTCAGGCTCAAAAAATGCTTTTTTGTGAGACTAAAATATAACAGATCAGCTCGCCAAGACCTTTCACCAACTTCACCTGGTGAATGGCCAAACCAACCAACTTGACGGCCACTTGGGTGAAACTATAAATCATCTATACTGCGCTGAGCGTAAATGAATAGTTGTGTTGGGGAGAAAGGGGTCTGCATTGACAAGCTTCCCCATTCAACTGCGATGGAAATATTCTCATATGCTTTAAGTGGTTTGAATTTGCAGAGGAAGGAGCTTTCAATTGGCGGAAAGTTAAACTATTATTATCCGCTTTGCACATTGCAAGCGCCAGCCAGGTCACATGTTACCTTAAGAGTAGTACCTTAAAATATCAAGAGGTGAAGGAGACCATGATCCACCTGTTTGGGGATGTAGCAAAAATGGCCAGCGCAAGGCAGAGTTTTTGATAATATCTTTTCAAAAGAATGTATCCTTGGTGGAGTTTGTGGAGCGGTTCAAAGCTGAGGCTTGTGTGTTTTTGGGAGCGAATATCTTAATGAGGCGGTGAGCATAGCAATGATGGCGTCTGTTAAGCCATATTGAGACCTGTATAATGCTATGCCCTACATTATTTACGATGACCTGTAACTATTAAAAATCGTCAGTTATTTACGCCATCTATCTGTCCCCTTTAGTGCTCCCAATATGGAATGGAAGGCCCTTGCAACTGCTACCAAATCCCTGTCAGGAAATGGAAAACAGTGACTTGGTTATAACCCGTTGGGTAATACTCGCCCACTTAAAGTGTTAGCGGTTTTTCACATCTCCATTATTTTCAACCAGCTCATCCTCAGTCAAATTATAATCTATCATTTAATTTCACACCAGGGTCTATGAGTGGGATGCAGAGATGAGGGCCTTTTATGAATACTTGTTTCTTGTGCGGCCAAAGAGGCCATTATGCAGCTAACTGTCCAGGCAGTTTGAATGCTGATGCAGTAATGGCTTCTCCAATCAAACAGGGAAAAGGTCGAGTGGAGTATAGATGTGATGCTCTACTTCCACTAATTCAAATTTGATTGTCCCTGAGGATTCCCTGATTCACTTAGTGTTGGTCCTGGTGATCACTCTGATGGTTTATTGTATCAACAAATTCCCTACAATATCTTGGCCTCAAATTAAGGAAGAGTCCCAATTAATGCAAACTCAGAGTTCTGCCAAGAGGTGCAGAAGCTGTACGCCTGGCAAATTTTTGATCAGAACAGTACCATAGACATTGGACCCTCAATCAGTGTTGAAGCCCTAGAGGGGGCGAGCGTGGCAATTCCAGCAGAGAAAATTGACCAGGAGTATTCTCATGTTGAAGCAGGTATTACCACTTTTTCTGGATAACCAAAAACCCTTGCGTTCATTTAATAAACACCAAAGGTTCATCTTATTCATAGTTTACATACTGTGATATTTTTGTGCAAAATACAAAAATCTAGGCAACTATAGACACTGGCGCTCCTGTAAATATTATATCCACCAAGCTCATGGCTAAGCTTCAACTGAAGACTGATGTGGAACACTGAGTAGTGTATGGAACCACGGGGTCACAGAGCACTGTGTCATAGGGCTCTTACAGCGCGTTGCCTCTGAGATTTAAACAGTTGGGGCATCTGCTCCGGTACTGGTTCAGCCTAATAATCACTATGACATGTTGATTGGGGCCATGTTCATGCGGAAATTTGTGAGTGATTAATATGGCGGAGGGAACACTTAATATTCTGGTAAAACGAATCCCCATCTATTTTACCTCCACTGGAGTACTGGAAGACACAATCTGCGTCAGTCAAATTAATCTCACATATAGCGATAGTGTGATTCCTGTACAATATCAGCAGATGAAGTGGAGGATCTAAACTCTTCCTAACCAGAATTATGATTACAATGGTATTTCTTATGGGCTGCCAGTGCATTAAGTATACCTTCTGAGCATCAGGTCATAATAGGAACGGAGCTCAAAATATACATCCCTGAAGGACTATATAGGGAAAAAATGGGGCCATACCAGAAGTTGTGGCTATAACCCCATGTGCTCCTGTGCTCCTAATACCAGTGCAGGGGGAAATGAAGGTGTTGATAGCGAACCTACATAAGGAGTCTATGAAGGTTCAAAGGAACCAAGTGGTAGCTTATCTGCATCTGATTCCTAATGAGATCCAAAGTATACATGACTTTGATTCTTGGGAAGACCTCAGGCTACTAATAAAAACCTTCAGTCAGCGTAATGACTGTGGTTCCACATGAGGCACTAACTGGTCTGTCAGAGGACCAGAAGGATTGGGTGATGGCCCTGTTTGAGAAATACCGAGGCATTTTTGCATCCTACGACCATGACTTGGGTTGTGCATGCGAAATTGTGCATCAGTTGGACACAAGAGATCACCCTCCCATTTGGTCATGACCTATTCATCAATAAAAGGCAGTGGAAGAAGTTATATCTGAGGAGATAAATAAATTGGTGAAACAGGGAATGTTAGAGCCATCAAAGAGTCCCTGGGCATCTCCAGTGCTAATTGTCAAAAAGAAGAATGGCACCAATTGAGTAGTAACCAATTACTGGAAGCTTAACAGCATTTCATAAAAGACTTGTACAAATTGTATGAATTGAAGATCCTTTAGATCGGTTGGGAGGTGCTAACTACTTCTCTGCCATGCATTTGATATTGGGGTACTGGCAGATTGAGTTACCAACGGCAGAACGTAAGAAATGCACTGTAATCACCTTGAAGGGGTTGTTACAGCCTACACGTATGCCACAGGGTTTGTGAAACGTCACAGCTACATTCTAGCGTGCTATAGATATGATATTGTGTAACATGAAGCTGTCCTGCGTTTTAGTCTACATTGATGATATCAACGTGTTCTTGCGGATGTTCATAGAGCATCTTGACCTCTTATAGCAAGTGTTCCGCTGACTTGCTGTCGCTAGCATCAAGATCAAGCCTCATAAATGCCTTTTTTAAAGGAGTGATTGGAATGTATTGTATTATTGGTGGACTCAAAAGGTCTTAAACCACAGCTGGCAAAGGTGAAAGCTATATGTAAGGTGATTTGACCAGTCAATAAGCGAGATATCCAGGTTTTTGAAGATGTTCAGTTACTACTGGAGATTCATTCCCAACTTCAGCTGTATTGGGACACTGCTCTTTACGTTATTAAAGAATAATGTCACCTTTGGCTGGACAGAACGATGTCAGTTGCTTTTGATGTCCTGTGGACCGCGTTGGCTACTGTGCCTGTTTTGCAATACCCTAATTTTGATAAGGAATTTATTGTACAAACTGATACTTCCCTTTCTGATGTAGGTCCATGCTATCTCAAAAAGATGATGAGGGTGTGGAGCAACCCGTTGCATTTTGCAGCTGAAACCTGAATTGTCATGAACGTAATTACAGCGTGACTGAGTGGGAGTGCTTAGTGGAGATATATGACTATAAACAGTTCCAGGTATACCTCCATAGGTTGAAATTCAAAGTGGTAATTGATCATGCCTCCTTGCGTTGGCTGTAGAACCTTTGGGAGCCAGAAGGGCGGCTTGCACGATGGGCATTGAAGCTCCAAGCGTATAACTTTGAATTAGTACACTAGGTAGGGGCGAAAGTTCATAATGTAAACTGTCTCTCACAATTACAATTGGTTGTCATTATGAAAGATTTGGCTGACATCATGTATGAGAAGATGATTGTGGGCAAATATCACAATGAGCCGCCACATATGGTCAAATTGCTAGGTGGGCCTAGATGGGATACCTTCTTGTGCAATGAAGAATTATATATAAGTATATTGGAGAATCAACGCTGAGCTTCCTGAAACCCTCCTCCAGAATAGAAATTATTTTGGATGCACATATGGTGATAGGTCATGGAGAGTTGCGGAAAATGTTGGAGTTCTTGAGCTCCCATTACTATTGGGAGAGCATGTAATATGATGTTCTTGAGATAGTTGCTTGTTGTCATCAGTGCCAAGTGTAGAAACCTTTCCTCAAGGAGACCACCTACCCATCTGGTTAAGACTCATTTCAAATGTCATATTGCTTCTCTTGATGTATGTGGGGCCTCTGCCAACTGGTGCAAACTGCTCTAAGTATCTCATAGTAGCCATTGATCATTTGACAAGATGAGTGGAAGCAATAGTGATCAATGATTAGGGGAATTTCCTACTGCTAAGTTCATCATAAAGTGTGTCATACAGCGACATGGCTGCCCACAATATATCCTCATGGACAGCAGAACCAATTTAACATTGCTTATCTTTCCCAAGTTGAAAAAATTAATGGCAATCCGCAGGATCTTGACTACACCCTACCACCCTGAATCTAATGGAATGGTGGAATGGGTCAACGGAACATTAATAGGTATATTTTGCAAGCTTGTAAAGGTTTGGCTCTCTGAATGGAGTATACTACTATCCATCAGTGTCTTTGCATACAATATTAGCTATTTTCTGTCAACAGGGAAAAGTCCCTACCAATCACTTTATGGAAGACATCCAGCGTTGCCAGCACTGCTTTATTCCTGTGTGGAGGATACTGGTGGAGTTGAGCCCCAACAGCAAATGTCTGTGTGATGAAACGGTTCAAATCATTTGTCCCGTTTTGACTCAAAATTCAGAATCTGAATTTTGAGTCAAAACGCCTGAGGAATTTCCAACTAAGGATGGCTCAGAACCAGGGTTTTTCACACTCCAAGCTATTATTTAGGCTTGAAAGAGCTTCAATCATGGCCAGGAGAGGGCTTCCTGAAGTGCAAACTTAAAAGGGTTGGGCCCCTCATCTTTCTGAAACTCAGTTCAGAATTTTGCAGCTTCTTTTGGCCGTTTAGTCCTCATGCCTTACCTGAGCATTAGGCGCAACAAGGTTTTGTCACAAAAACAAAGCCTTGAGTTTCTGGGGCATTGGCCCTCCCTGGCTGCTGTCTTTTTCTTGTCTCAATTGCGATGTCAGAGAAATGCTGGGAACATCTCACTCAATTTTATTACATTAAATAAAAATAAAGGTTACTCTGGGGATTTGCAATCTTGCTTATATAACATTCTTTTACACATCTTAGATTTCCCCAAATTTTGAGAGTTAAAGATGGGTGGGTATTATTAAACCCTACCAGCTTACCACAGTGGTCCAGCTTGTCTGTTGAACATATTTTGGTGTCAATTTACTCTACTGAAAATTCAGGCATCTGGAAAACAGGATATGGGTGATTCTGTTCATTACATAATTTTGATATCACCTTTTTTTTCTTTTGCCCAATTCCAAACTCCACTCACCTGACCTCATTGTTGCCTTGGGTCCCAGTTGTGAGTAACCAGCACCAGAGGGAGCCAGTGACTGATGGCCAACCCTGGAATCATGGTGATGGTGGGTGTTTATTCAGATGAGGTCTCCCCCTCATCAGAGATTGGAGGACACCAAGGGAACCTGGCCCAAAAGATTCCCTCCCATTTGGATCAGCCCCTTTACATGGTGGTTTTGGCCAGGTCAGCTGGACCATGCACCCTTTTGGGAAGCATATCCCAGCAAAGTTCTGGGCGTGCTCCCCACATCAGGTGGGATGATCCAATAGCCCAGTCCCAACTTGTCCTCATTGGAATTTCCCTCAGCATTAGGGATCTGGAATTTACTCTGGATAAATTTCTTGGGTCTTGAGGTAACTTGTCCAAGAATCCCTCATGGTGGCGACATTCTGCTTGTGAGCTCTCTTTTGGGGGGTTTCACTTTAGCAGGAGGTGGTATGACAAAATGGCTCAAACTATTCATCCCGTTTTGACTCAAAATTTGGAATCCAAATTTTGAGTCAAAACGCCTGAGGGATTTCCAACTAAGGGTAGCTCAGAACCAGGATATTGCCAGCTCCAAGCTATGCTTTAGGCTTGAAATAGCTTCAAGAATGTCCAGAAGAGGGCTTCCTAAAATGCAAACTTAAAAGGGTTGAGCCCCCATCTTTCTGAAACTCAGTTCAGAATTTTGCAGCTTCTCTTTGCCATTTAGGCCTCATGCATTACCTGAGCATAAGGCGCAACAAGATTTTTTTCACAAAACAAAACCTTGAGCTTCTGGGGCATTGGCCCTCCCCAGCTGCTCTATCTTTTTCTTGTCTCACTTGCAATGCCAAAGAAATGCTGGGAACACCTCACTCAATTTTATTACATTAAATAAAAATAAAAGTTACTTTGGGGATTTGCATCATTGCTTACCTGCTATTCTTTTACGCATCTGAGATTTCCCCAAATTTTGAGAGTTAAAGATGGGTGGGTATAAAACCCTTCCAGCTTACCTCAGTGGACCACTTGGCTGTTGGACCTATTTTGGTGTTGATTTACTCCAATGAAAATTCATGAATCTGGAAAACGGAATTTGGGTAGTTCCAATTGTTACAATCTGCCTTAAAAGACATGCTGATTAAACTTCAAACTGAAGCATAATCCACCAGTTTTTTCTAAGAAGATTTTGGATCAGGCGGCTGACCAATGTAGATGCAGAAGCCTCCCACAGTTTGGGGTAGGAGATCTTGTCCTGTTTCATGACCAACTTGGGTTTGGAAGAATGAACAAGCTTGTCAGTATATGAATTTGACCATTTAAAATAATTGAGAAGATTGGTGTCAACGCCTTAATATTAAGGAACCTGCAGGTATTCAGATTATTAACTTAATACATGCAAAGTTCCTTTGGGCATACAAGCAATAGGAGCTTATTGTCCAGTCAAGGGGGAGGTAATGTTGTGACATTGATATGATTGGACAATAACTCACCTTTCTGGCAGATCATAGTTATAAGTTGAGGTGAGCCTTGAGATGGAGCAATATATTATTCAATGCTAAGAAAATCAATTGAAGTAATAATTGTTTAAAGAATTGATGGAATTTCGCTGAAGCCTTGATAGAACAAATCCTCTACAATTGTATCAAATAAAGATTTACTTAACGTAAGGGTTGAAACCTGATGAGGAATACCATGGATTAAATATTAAGGATGGGAATGAGAAGGGAGAGGTTATTTAAAGTGGAACTAAGATTTGAAAGTCAGCAGAAGAAGTCTGTGATATATAATATAATAAAATAGTATCAGTTGGGGCGATAGCTCCTTATTGTTAATACTTTATTATTATTTATTGAGAACCAGCAATCATCATATCGTTCATCTGTTGCTCAGTGGGTTTTTGTAAGTCCCGGTGAATGTCCTCTGGGTGTCAATCGGGCCATTTTTCCGTTCCCAAGCAAGAAGGTACTGAAGAGGATGGTCATACCCCTTGTTACTCAGGGCGATCTCACTCACATGGTAGATGAGTGCTGGGTAACAGCTCTTCCCCTTCAGATCACACTTCTGGTACCCACACTCTCCTTGGCAGAACTGTTATAAGGAATCAGTGAAATCTGTGCCAAGATTGCCAAAATGGAATTGATCACAACTAATTCAAGCGTCAATCAGCCCAATGCTCAGATTTCAAATGGTCAAAAAGGTAGAAGACCAATCTATCAGCTGGAATGCCCGATGGTTGCAATTCAGTTAACACAATGATCAAAAAAAAAATCTCGCCCCTCCCAAATCCATCAGGCATCACCCCTGATGGGCAGGTAATAGCATCAGATACCATCGATGAGGTTTTGAAGCTTCCTGCTGGCAAATTGGGTGTTGCGCCTGATGCAATGCCACTAACTGAACAAACAGCCCAGTGACCAAGCATGGCGGATTGGGCATCCCAAATCTGTTCCCAACCAAATGGGTCCACCCATATGTGGGGTGGTCTTGGGGGATTCCTGCCACTCGTTGGGCCAAACGCCGTCATGTCAACCATCAGAAACATAGCCAAGCTTTGGTTTGGATGTTCAAGGTTGAACTGACTGCAACTTGGCCCACCGCCAAATTTTGCAATGTCAGTTCCCAGGGAACTAACCCACCCATTCCTGAATAATTCACTGCTTAGGTCAAGCTTGCAGGACCTGATCCCAGCTTGTTTCCCTCCAGATTGACAACTATTTAATCAGTCACATCACACTGAGAAAATTGGTGGTCAATTATCCTTCCCTAAATTTTCCAATAAAAACAACCCTCCCCAAAATTCAGTTTTTATCTGTTGAAAATTAAGCTCCCTTCCAGTTCCATATTCGTTGTACCAGCAGCAATGCCTCTGGTATTCTGGTTTGCCATTTGGGTGCTCTGGCATCTGGGCTGGCATGTTAGTCTAATTCTTACTTGCTGTTCGCCTGACATTTTACCCTGTGCAACCAGCTCAGCAGATTCAACCTAAACTGCCAAAAGTTAACACCAACCTCAGGGTGATTCTTGTTTAGGGAAACTTGTTTCAGGAGCAACACTGAAACAGGTACTGAATTGAGCCATCTTTGGCATCTATGTATTGATTTTGGCCATATTCAGTAGCTATCATCTTAGTCCAGTCATTCCCAGCTATAAAAGGGCTTTGATCATTGTCATCATTAGCTATCAAACTAGTCTGGTGGTTGGTGGCTATAAAAAGGCCTTGGTTGTCATTCTTATTGGGTATCAAATTTGCTCCAGATTTGGGCCTTCATTAAAATTGTTAGCTTTTGTAGGATTTTTTCCAAGGGCAAGGAATTAACCCTAACTGTTGAGCTTTTCAACAAGCTGCAATGCTTTTCTAAGTACTACCCCATTTTAAACTATTAAACTTATATGTATTCTAAAGATTATACATCTATAATATGATAACACACCTTAGGCATGTAACTAATTAAAGTGTAGTCATGTATGTAATGCTTAAACTTTAATTTAGAATACAGTGCTCTACTACATCTTAATTTATTTTAGGGGGTGTTAGTTT
The DNA here is from genome assembly GCA_022478985.1 of Massospora cicadina. Classification (NCBI taxonomy): domain Eukaryota; kingdom Fungi; phylum Entomophthoromycota; class Entomophthoromycetes; order Entomophthorales; family Entomophthoraceae; genus Massospora; species Massospora cicadina. The sequence goes on along the minus strand of JAKSZP010004240.1, from coordinate 59,195 downwards.
AGTGGGAATGGCATCTTACTATTGCTCTCACAAAACAGGTTCAAATCTAATGGCAGAAATTTTTATTTTTGTGCTAAAAAGGATAGTAATATATGTGGAGTTGTGCACCATGCCTAGGTCTAGCTAAGCAAATCAGTGGAGTTAGATCATGTAATTTCAGTCTATCAAAGCTTTACAGGAAGGTTTCTCCCATGGTACTTGGGTTTTGTCATCCATTTCTATATCTTCACTTCCTACCCCAATCTGATATGGTATATTTATCCCAAAAAGTCAACCCACCTCAAATATATTAGATTATATTAAATTAATATTTGAGCATAAGCCTGTTAATTATATGATACTATAGCTTACAGCATTAGCAATGGCTTGCTTTGTTAGCTTTTAGCATGACAGCATGAAACTTAGCTGAGATAAGTCTTTTATTTGAATTTGTGCTCAGTGAATCTGAGAACATATCTATAGCCATAATGTTAGTTAAATATTCAAATCAACATGCAAAGAAATGTAAGTAGATTCTATTTATCAACAATAAGGCTATTGCAGTTACAATATGCTTTCCGGCTCAAACAGAGTTTAAATGTTTACCCAACTTGAGGCTCCACCCTCACCTAAAGCTTTTAGTTGACCAACCCTTTGCCACCTTAGCTCACATTCAAGTTATCTTACCATAGACCCGATTTATCTAAGATGCTATAGAAAGCTACAAGGATATCAACAGTTCTTGTGAACAATTTCCTCAGCCTTACATGGGTAGTTGATCATTGGTTATAACCTGTCATAAGCTATTTCACCTTTTGTACAGGTCACCCTAATTAATGGAACTGTTAAGTTTCTGAACTTTATAAACTAGATAATGAAGTTCATATAAGAAAATAAAATTAAGTTATTTCTGCAATTTAATAAACCTGAATTATAATGCCATACCAAGTACCCAGTTTGCTTTCAAGTATGTCAGATTTGTCAACCTCAATGGGTTAAAGATAAATTCATGTCTGTGACAAGCTTAAACTTAGTTTAGAGCATAAGCTATTGGCACAGTTGCTAACCTTTTGAATGCTAAACTTCATGTTGCATCCATACTTAGGCTTTGCAACATCACCCCTTTAATAAGTAGCCTCCACTTTACATACCAAATTAGTTTTAGGCTTTTACTTTTCTAAGGTTTACATAAGTGGCTAGTTTGATCGCTTAGTCTGATTAAACTTGAGTTTGAACCTAAATCATGATTAGTTGTATGTGTAAAACCTTTAGCAAAAAGGGGTAAGCTGTACGATTTAAGTTATGCAAGCTGCGTGATTTAGCCATCTAACCCAAAGGTCTCAGTACACTTTGATGCTAATTTAATAAAGTATATACAGGTGGAGAGTTGCTATTCAGAATCAAGCTCACCATTTGAAGAAGAGGAAGAAGGCAAGGGATAATCAACCTCCCGAATCAGGAAAGGAGACCAACGCAAGAGCTCAGGTTTGGCTGTCAAACCTGGTTGGTGCTTGGAGTTCTTTAGAAAGTGCCTTATAGCCTCGAAATTGATTTCCGGTTGGTCAGCTCCAGAAGGGGTAAGAAAGCCCAACCGAGCCAAAGTTACAATGACATCTTCTGAAACCATACCAAGTTGATTGCAAAGCTCTGGTAAGCTAGATAAATCTAGATACTTCATACCTTGGACTGAGGTTGTGCCCAAGGTACCCATGTTTCGAAAGGCAGCTATCAAAGTATTTCTCCAGTAGCTTTGATAGCTAAGAGCACCAAGATCTGAGAGTGGCTTTTCAGGAGAGCCCAGTTTACCCTCCTTTCTAGACAACAGATAGCCTAATGGTTAAGGTAAGAGTTTAAAGCCCTACTTAGGTCTATGAGAAACGAGCCGTAGCCCTTGCGTTGGTGATGTGGCAAAGTAAGGATGCAGGACAGGTTGTATTGTCTACCTGAACGCTTTTCCTGTAATAAAATTAATGGATAATTACCACAATGACATACTTTGGAAAAATAGCCCGTCAGATGACATCCTTGCTCGTCCACTTCCGTTAAAACATAGAAGAGGAACGGCTCCACATCATAGTACAAAGTTTTGTGGTCTAAGAACATCTTCGCAATCAAGCAAAGGTTTTGACAGTAAATCTGACCATTAGCCCACCCAATAACCTAGCAAACCTTATTTTTTCTGCCATCCACTTCAAATACTGAGAGGTTACCATCGCGATAGATCTCGTCTCCAGGAGGACGTCGCAGTTTGCACTTGATCTAGAAACTCAGTTGCATCCAACCAAGGACCAACCTTGTGCCGGTATGCCGTGTATGCGCTTTTCATGTACTTGAGACAAAACTCGCAACTATAAAGTATAGTATGGCAGCTGTATTCTTCTGGATAAGGCGCCGAATACCAAATGTCCAAGATGTATTCTCCAAACACTAACTTTTGAATTCGTGAAATTCCTGGGGTTTTCAAGCTAGAAGCACTCGTGAGCATCCCCTTTCCAATGCCGCTTTTAATCTGCTCCTCTTTTTCATACTCCTAAAATTAAATATTAAGAGTAGGAATCTACCATCTAGCTTATCAAACTTTAAAAGCCGCATTACCTCTGCTCGAGCCTTGGCCCTTTCAAAACTAGCCCGTGCCCGTCTATCAGGCCTACATGGTTGACCCCCTATCTTTGATCCTTTCGTGGGTTTAGAGGAATCATCATCGGTTGTGTCCGAAGGACTTTCGCCTTCCGAATAATAATCCTCATCCTCTAATATGTTACTTAGTTTGGAAAATTTAAACTTCTAAAGTTGTCCTTTCAATAAGTAGCTATCACCGCTCTAAGCATAAGGACCAAATAACGTTCAGTCGATACAACGGATGATATCAAGAGGGGATTCACTTGCAAAACAGTATCACTTTAATTGGTGAAGGTAAATAAGAAAAGGCTGAACTAACAAAAAAATCTTAAAAATTATTTACAGCCTTATATCCTTTAAAAATATCTGTTTATCCCAAAAACGTTTTTTTGGGATGTAAAAATAAAAATGGGTCAGCAATAATAAAACAAACGGCTTGTCCTTTGGTTTTTATATAAGTCGGTGGAATGCCCAATTTTAATGAATTTGTTACGGCCTATAAAATTAAACAACAAAAAATATACTCTTAACGATGTTTAGCTTAGGGTTGTGAAAGGTTAGTAAAAAGAATAATACAAGGATCTTTAAGTATAAAACAAGGAGGACTCAAACAGTTGAAAGCTGCGGCGTAAAAGCGATCAATTATCCGGTCTCGTTAAAATGGCCGTTCTAGAGTAAAAGAGCAATAAATTTTACTAAGCCTCAATAACTATAGTTTATTTGATCAAGGCAAGATGAAAGCCTCTAGTTTATCTCATAAGTTTAAAAAATATTTTGCGGATCTTATTTCATAAATTAAAGATCCTCCTTGCAAAAAAAGTACCTTGCTTTCTAGACATGCTTTAGGGATTTGAAATTGAAACTAATTTTTAATACGTTTCCTAGACTTTCTATCCGTCGCCTCGAGCTCAAATGTCACCAAACTTCCTATCACCTTGAATCCTTTTTGGTTCGAATTTTGTCAGTTCGATCAAAAGTTCGTTGAGTTGGCCATCAAAAGATTTACCCGTTGGTTTTGATGGATACCTTTCATACAGAATATTCTGTCCAATCGAAGCTTTCACAAAGTTTTAAACCAATCAGGCTCGATCAAACCAAATTTAGAAGCTATCGATCTCTAGACATAAAACTCAAAGCCTTAAGGTTAGTATTTAGTTTAGATTTTTTAATTATATCAATCTTGATACACGCTTTTGACATGTATATCTTATGGCTGGGGGTAAGTTTAAAGTCCAGGCTAAGAAGGGATATCATAGCCTAATGAGCCTATAGTATTGTAGATGGCCAGCATCAAGTTTAGTTTGAAATCGATCCAATCAAATCAACTAAGTAAAAAAATTAGGTTAGATATTGATGACCAATAATAAGTTTAATATGTAATCGAACCGATCAAATTTTACTAAATATAAGTTAAATTAGGTATGTATTGTAGATAGGCTTTAGTGTTTAGTATATAATCAAACCAATTAAATCAAAAAACAAATAGATTATATTAAGTATTATAGATGGCCATTGTTAATTTTAGTATGAGATTGTCCCATCAATCCAGCTAAATAAATAAAGTATATTAAGTATTACAGATGACTGTTATTAGTTTGGTAGTTAATTAGGCCAATTATATTAAAAAACCATCACCCTATTACACAAAATCATTGCACCTGTTAAGTCATCCAAATATCAAACCTTTAGCCAGTAATGATATATTGATTCCTATTAAAGTCTTATATACCATTTTTACATCTTATATAAAACTTTCAAATCTATTTTTATGATTAAAAGATAAGAAAAACCAGTCTAAGCTGGGTCTAAAATTCATGAAATCTCTGTATTAAGTTTGTTTCTTTTTGGTTCTTTTGTTTAGGAGGAATTATAGAATAAATGCACCGCAGTGGCCCAGTCAGTGGCTCAGCTCCAGCATAGCCTGCCCACCCTCTTCTTCCCCCTCAACTTCCCTGAATCTGCCTGCAGTGACATCTTGAAACTATTTGATGATGCTGAAGTTGCTGTTATGAATGTCACAACGCTTGCTTCATTCAACCCCTCAGCCAAAATCACCTGCCACAGTATCTCCTTTTCACCCAACTTCCTGAAGCCCACAAAGAAGCTGAAGTTCTCCTCACAGCTTTTGTTGAAACACTTTCCTGTCATTATGTTGATGCGGAAGTGGAAAACTCCTACTACACTGACCTCAACCCCCACTATGCGGATGCCCCAACACCCTGGCTCTCTGCTCTGATCTGGTACTGTAACCAACATCCCTTGATTGAGGTGGGTCTTTCTGAAACCAACCCCCCAACCCCTCCTCACCCTCCGCCATGGTGGGTTAGCAGTTTCTGATTCCCACCTGGTTAGTAGTTTTGTTTTGTCATTTTGAGTGTTGTGTTTGGTACTGTCCATCCCCTGGTCAGCATACCTTGAATAAATCAAATTATGGAATAAATCCTTATATATACAATAATTGCATAGATAATGTCATGGAGCATGCTGATAATAATAAGAGTGGCCCAGAACTCTGGGTGAGTAGATACTCAGAACACCAGCCAGAAAACCTTAAGTATAGCTATCCATATTTTTAGTACTAGATGGTCCCAACCCAATATAGCTATCCATCTTGATGGATGAAAAGAGGGCAACTGCAAGTACTAATTGAAGCTTGTGGGATCCACCAATGGATGCCACAAATATTTTGTTAAAGTGAGAAACTTACTTTTTAAATAAAAGTAATAAATAACGCTTTGTTAAGGTTTTTTATGTTTTTTATTGTTTAAGTGGTACAAGCCAAAAAAGGTCCTTTTTTGATACTAGTATTTCCTATTTAAACTAGTTCAAATCCTGGGACCATGGGTATTTGGGGCTAAAGTATTATAAAGCTGAGTCATCCAAATTAGGAAATATAGGCTTTTGGCCTTTTAGATTGAAGATAAATATTTTGAGGCAAAACTGACCCATGTGGTAACAATTTGATAAATTGTATCCAATCACCAGCAAGTAAAATCTTCTCACCTCAGAGGTGATCAGACTCATGTGGTAATGATTTGTTAATTTGCACCCAATCATCGAGTAAAATCTTCTCACCTCAGAGGTGATCAGACCCATGTGGTAACAAACACCTCAAATTTGGCTGAGAAGTCAGAGCAATCCTATTATCAGTTCTTACCTTATTAAGCCAATTTTGGTTATAAACCATATTTTCCCAATAGTTAGGATTCCACCAAGAATCCGCCAAGGTCTTTTCACCGTTGGTACTCATATCATTGATAACCACAATATTATTTAAAGATTGGACAGGTGATGGGCCAATCATGGTAGCAGATTTGGGAGCATTCTTACCTCCAACATTCTTTTCAAAAGTTGAGAAGGAGAATGTCCAACATTGCCCCCCTCAAGAATGTTGGGAGGAGTGTAGGGTCATAGGAAGCGGCCATGTACCCAGTTTATGATAATTCCTGTAGCCAAAGACTTTATAGAATACTCATTTCCTCTCTTATACATGATGGTAAATGGCCCCTCCCAGATTGATCCAAGTTTGCCACTATGTGGAGTTATGCAATTGTGGTAATATAAAACCATATCCAACACTTGGAAAGAAGGTAGAGGAGCTTGGAGCTCATTGGCAGCTTGGCCTTCTTTAGTAACTGTTTTAGCTAGGTTGGTCATAGCCTCTGATTGAAGCTGAATGATGCAGTTAGCTAACCTTTGCATGGCTTTCTCAGGTTCCTCTCCTCTAGAGAAGACATCCTTAGCTAAAAGAGCAGGTATGCCCGGTTCCCTGCCATACAAAACTTGGAAAGGGGACATTTTCAAAATCTGATGATAGCTAATTTGATAAGCCATAAGAGCGCTTGGGAGATAATGATCCCAATGAAGGGGATCAGATGAAGCCATTTTCTGTAAAATAGAAACCAGAGTACCATTTGCTCGCTCCACTGTACCATTGGTTGATGGGTTATATGGAGCTGAGAATAGTTGCTGGGCTCCCATGGAAGTAGCCAAGATTTTAACTACTCTGGAGGTAAAATTTTTCCCGTTATCACAGAGTAGTACTTGAGGGCACCCATGTCGAGTGAAAATATTTTGATGAAGAAAGGTGGCAGTGGCCTTAGCAGTTTGGGCTGGCAGCGCCACAGCTTCAACCCACTTCGTGAAGTGGTCAATGCCTACCAAAATATATCTGTTTCCACCTGTGGTTTGAGGAAGCGGCCCTACTACATCCAAGCTTATGGTATGGAATGGCTGTTGCAGGGTAGTCAGCTGATATTGATATCTAGTTTTGAGCTGAGACTGCTTCTTACATGTAAGGCAAGCATCCAAGACTTCGATGATGGCTTCCATGATTCCCTCCCAAAAATATTGATCCTTAATCCATTCATAGGTTTTCTTTACTCCTCCATGGCCTAAAGTTGAATGAGCTTCCAAGATAACAGGTACACATTCCAAGGGTCGTAGGTAAGGCAACCACTTCGCCCCCACTTGTTTATACAACTTCCCGCTTTCTACTTTAGTGTTATGGGAGTGCCAGGCCAACATCCTCTGTACAGGCTCATCCTCATCTTCCCAGTCATTTGGGGTCATTAAAAGATCATACAGCCGCTCCGCTTCACTGTTATCTAAGTGGAGGATGGGCAGCCAAGTTAACCCATCAACATTCATGTGGCAGGTTCCAGCGCAGTGTTCAATCTTCATATCATAATGCTGGAGCTTTAGAGCCCAGCGAGCTAACCGCTCTGTAGGTGCCCCATTGAAAATGTATATTCTTTTTCATAAGATTGTTTAACCTGTGATAGTCCATAACTATCCGATGACCTCCAGTTTTCTTCTTAATTAGCAAAAAAGGGGGAGGACCAAGGGCTTTGCAAAGGAACTAATAACCCCGCATCTAATAACTGCGTGAGTTCCGTCCTCATTTGCTGTTCCTCCACCTTTGACTTGCGATAAGGTTTTTATCTAATGGGATGGGCATCACCCACATTGATGGAATGGCACCAGCCCTTCATATGGCCATAATCATTGTCTGACTTAGAGAATATATCACTATACTCATCCAGAAGAGTATGCACTTTCTCCAACTCATCTGAGGTCAGCTCATCCAAAATATGGACGTTTGGTAAGGTACATACCAGGTTGTCTGCAGGAAGGCCTAAATCTGCCATCGAGCCAATAGAGTGGATTTGTTCAACTTCCTCCACAGGGAGTAAAAACCCTCGGCCCACCTCTTGATGCTTTCTTACAATTAATCCTTATCAGAGGTGGTATAATGTATAGGTAAAGCGGAAAGCGGGTACTCAACCATGCAAGAGTATTCCTTATTGCTGGGTTCTTTGTTGGCTAGAACTAAGGGGACTTCATAATTGAGCAATGACAGGAGCCCCTGCTTCATATTGATAATACTTTCATATTCAATCATAAACTGAGTACCTATAAGCATATCATAAGCATTATTATCTAAAGCCACTGCGGGGGCCAATAGAATAAGCTTCCCAATATGAATGGGAAGGGATGAGTAAGCACCCAGTGCGCGGGTGTTGTTGGGACCAGCAGTTCCAAAGTCTTGGTTATATTCTAAGTCAGGTGCAAGTTTGATCTTTTTCATCAACTTGGAAGAGATTACGTTCACTGGGGAGCCTGTATCTAGGATAGCCATCACCCAAACTTTTTGGATAACCACTTCAACCTTTGTAAGTATCCCCCAAAAGTGGGCGATAGCGCTAAGACCTCCTTAAGATGAAAAGTGGAGGTTAATTTGCACGCGGTCTCAGGGTAATTTTCCAGGATGGACTGCATGGTATGGCCATGCTGGAGAGGGCGAATAAGGTTAGACAACACCTCATCCACATCACTGGTAGTATCAATAATGGCCAGTTCCCCTACAACTTGATGAGATACATCTCTTCAGGTATGGTGGCTTCATCTACTCCTCCAGCATTCAAGCGATTGGGGACTTCCACTTCAGCAGGTACTCCTACAACAAAATAGCCAACCTCATCTGTTCCCCCTCAGAATCATCCCCAGGGGTATTAGTAATGTGAGGTAATGGCATAAGTTGTTTAAATGAGTCAGGCACATGAGATTTGTCAGCAATAGGTGTGCCTTTCCCTACGCTGACATTACTTTTCCCTGCTCCTGTTCCTCGGCGTCAGCTTTCTTTTCCAGCACACAGCCTCCTTGTGTCCAAACTTGTAGCAGTATTCGCACTGAGGGCGTTCAGGACGTTTTGCTTTGGGGTTTTGCTCTTCAGGGCCCATTATCTGAAGGGGCTCCTTCTTGTCTTCAATAGCTAGGGCCTGAGGCTTAGGCTTTGAATCCTCAATGGTTAAAACGCGAGGACGAGATACTGCTCCACGTGAAACTTCGGGCTTATGGAAATCAGCGACATCTATTAACGCCTCCTTGATGTCTTGAATGGTATGGAAATAGCATTTAACTGAGGTGATGTGCATCGCTAGTGGAGGGTAAGAAGCCACTCCAGTCAAAACGGCGGCTACAGCATCATCCAAAGTCAACATCTTTGAAGTTAACAATGTCTGGGCTTCCATATAAAATCGTTCCACAAAAGCAACCACTGTCTCCCCTTTTTGGATACTCATATGCATAAAGGCTTGCTTTTTCATACTTAAAGCCTGTTTTGAACCAAACGTGTTTATGAGGGCCTCTTTAACCTCGGACCAGGTGCTAAGAGCATCCATATGTGGGACCATCACCTCCTGTGCCATGCGGCCCAAACAGGAAAGTATATGTTTGGCCTTCTGACGATCTGTTGCCCCTTCCATAGCCGCTTCATAGACGTATAAAAATGAAGCAATGCTGCCCTCACCGGGGATAAACTTGTCTTTGAACGTCAGTTTGAATGAACTAAAATCACCCCCAGTAAGGGTATGAATAGCTGGAGCTTCTGTTTCTGAGGTTTCAGAGTGGTAGGTTAACTGGTCAAAGGTCCGTGAAAGGCGATCAAACTGGTCATGCATGGCTTCAAGCCGGGTTTCCATTTTGGAGAGGGCTTCTAGGGGCCCAGATTCACATAGTCTCAGTTGAGCTTTGATCCCTAATTTATGAGTTTCAAGATCTTCCACTCGGCTCTCCATTGCATTGACTTGAAAATGGAGTTGTGACACCAGCGAGCTTAGGTTTAATTGAGCAGTTTCCACGGCTTCCACGCGGTTCTTCAGCTCTTCTTTCATTTGTTTACACCCTTCATCATCACGAGAGTGGGAGCTGGGGCCTTGTACTCCCTCCTTAATCTGTTCATACTTCCGCTCAACCTGCATTAATTGACTAAATACTTCCTTCAACAGCACAGGGCTATCCAGCGAAGCTTTTACCACTTTTGCTTCAGTTTCACATTCAGTCAGGCGACGTGCCAAATATTTGGTATTTTCAAACAAAGCTTTGAGAGCTAGCTCCTTTTCTAGCTGAACAACCTTGGCCGCAAGGGTGGAGGTGGCGCTAGATGGTTCAAGCAACAGATGGCGTTCAAGCTCATCAACATGCAAAAAGGCCTGAATTAACTGTCACTCCACCACAGCCACACGCTGTTCATATTCCTCTTGAGGGATGGAGTTGGGGGCTAAAAGGTCCCGGTGCATTTGCTCATTATGTTTTTCAAGTTCATTAGCAAACTCCTCCAACAACGAGCGGGTGCTAGCGGTGGAAGCGTTCAGTTCATCCCAGAATATCTTCATGGCCTCCTCAACATACTTTACAATCCCAGTGTCCATAGTAGTAAGTCAGTCATGCAGCTGTATGATGAAGTTACAATTAGCTTCCACACCAGATCTGACTGCTCCAAGATGTTTGGAGGTCAGTTGGTACAACTTATCATAGGCTAAATTCAGAGCTGCATGAGTATCTAGGTGTTGATGTAACTCTTTGTGATGTCCGGCTAAGAGATGCATCATGTGTACCAAGGCAGGGTGAGCAAACTTGCATATTTAGGTGGTCAAATTTGTAAGCTGACCATAGGTCTCTGGGAGGACACTAGTCTCATAGAGAAACAAGTGGCGTTCCTCTACCAACAACGCTTGTTTGCGAGATGCAATGTCACCAGGGTTAAGGATACCATGAGTAAGGTCTCTCATGGCTTCAGTAGCTGGCCAGGTGATGCGACGAGACTCAGGTATTAATGTGCGTTCAAAATTGTTCTTCTTCTTCAAATATCAAAGCAGTAGGGCTGTCCATTTGATCATCGTCTTAAGTCCCTTCCCCATTTTGCACCCAATGGGTGACACTCTCCATTGCTTTTTTACTTTGTTGAAGTATTCAGGGTGGCCCCTGTAGTGAGCACCAGTTTGTGGGATCCACCAATGGATGCCACAAATAATTTGTTAGAGTGAGAAACTTACTTTGGCGTTGGTTCTGGCAAGGACGCCTAAGGGGCCAGAGCTTGGAGTGGGCCAAGGAGCAAGATGGGCGTCCAAGTCAGAACAAAACGGAAAACGAGTAAAGTGGGTAGTTTTGAGATTCGATTTGGATTCAAATTGAGAATGGAATGAAACGGGTGCTTGGGAGTTTCGCGGTTCAATTGGGATTCAAAATGGAACTGGCGCGGAACCGTTGAGGATCAGAACTGGCATGGAATCATTGAGTAAAGATTCAGCGATCCTGCTGTAAAGTTTACACCAAACATCATTCAAGTTGGCACTATAAGCTTATATTATATTTTATTTTAGCTTTTAGCATGTGTATATAGGGAAGGAACTGGGAGCTGGAGGCTTTTCAGTTCTGTTTTCTATCAACTTGGCTAAATATTAAATAAAAGAACTTGAAATTCATATATTAATAATTTGGGTTTATTTAAAAGATATTGCCTAACTGCAGCCATGTTTGGCTTAAATCAACAAGAATTGGACTTTGAGAGTGAGCTTGGGAGGGCTATTGCCTCCCTCTATACCTTGTCTTGGAGTCAAGGCATGTTGCTGGGGTTGAGTATACTTGCAACTGTCTTCAAGGGGGTGCTTGTCCAATCTTGTAGCGCGCGCACCAGGAGAGTAGTATCAGGAGTCCTGTCAGCCCTATGGTCTTTAACATGGATCCTGTTGCCCAACTCATTCGTGGCTCATTGGAAGGAGCCAATGCATTACAGTTTAAGTGGGACAAGCCAAAAAAGGTCCTTTTTTGATACTAGTATTTCCTATTTTAAACTAGTTCAAATCCTAGGACCATGGGTATTTGGGGCTAAATTATTATAAAGCTGAGTCATCCAAATTAGGAAATATAGGCTTTTGGCCTATCAGATTGAAGATAGATATTTTAAGGAAAAACTGACCCATATGGTAACAGTTTGATAAATTGTATCCAATCACCAGCAAGTAAAATCTTCTCACCTCAGAGGTGGTCAGACTCATGTGGTAATGATTTATTAATTTGCACCCAATCATCTTCAAGTAAAATCTTCTCACCTCGGAGGTGATCAGACCTGTGTGGTAACAAACACCTCAAATTTGGCTGAGAAGTCAGAGTAATCCTATTATCAGTTCTTACCTTATTAAGCCAATTTTGGTTATAAACCATATTTTCCCAATAGTTAGGATTCCACCAAGAATCCGCCAAGGTCTTTTTAGCGTTGGTACTCATATCATTGATAATCACAATATTACTTAAAGATTGGACAGGTGATGGCCAATCATGGTAGCAACTTTGGGAGCATTCTTACCTCCAACATTCTTTTCAAAAGTTGAGAAGGAGAATGTCTGACAAAGCTAAAGTAACAGGAAAGGAAAAATGGAGTGACAGTGTACTTATTGAGGTCTGCTGCCCTATATGCTCACTAAATTGGAAATTGGAACCAAGCACACTACTGGTGAGAATATTTTGTAATTTGGTCCTGGTGAATTGCTATTCTAAATAATTGTTGATACTGACTCATATCGAACCTTCCCAGTCAGATTGACATTAAATTTGCTAATGAGTATATTTATTCCTCTGCAATTGTATTTGGTGCAATAATGCTGACTCCTCCCATAGACAGCAGATTGCATCCGTGGACAGGCCACATATAGCTGGCTCCATTGGGTAGGGAAAGGATTTACCATGCCATATCTGTTGGGGATAGACTTGTTTATACTAAGGATAGGTAAAATGGTGAATAGAAATTTTTGAATAAAAACTAACTCAATTGATTCATTTATGACAGATATTGACTTAGTTTTGTTAGTGGAACTCAAACTTGTGGAGGTACCCTCTTGTATAAATAGCTGCCAAACTTCCACTGCAAGGGCTTCTGACTACCACCACCTACTGACATCCCCCCACAAAAAATTCACTACCAACTCTTGGGTGGTGAATGTAGGAGGGAGCAGTGTGATTTTAAACGGTATGCCATTACCTATCTCTCATCCACCACATGGGCAAAATCACCCAGGGTGATGAGAGGGATGGCCACTGACTTGTGCCCCTTCTTAATTATAATGGTAATTCCTTCTGATTAAGCCACAAGGGTAGTTCCCAAAGGATTACATTACCCTTCTCTTGTTAAACTAGGGGAGCATTCTCACTGGGAAACTTACCAGCATGATATTCTTATGAACCTTAGGTAGCTTTATTGCCAAGATGGCAGCAACCTTCTAAGGAGGCCAAGGAGCATCTGTAATAGACCAGGTTCCCAAGACCTGGATTTTCCTTCCTGATACATATGACTTTACGCCAGAAGAGAGTTTCTTCAATCAAATGGCAGATTAGGTCAGTATCAGGTCATCAGCCATCAAAGTCAGACAATTACCTACACTTCAGGGAAGTACCTGGCGGTGACTTGGTGAATTGCCCAATTTGGGCGGAGGTCTGATGTGGTAGCAATACTCTTCTGGCCTCTATCTAACTGTCTGGACCCAGGGAGTCACACTTACTGGAGATTTGCGCTTACAGGCGTCTCCACTAAGGACCACAATCAGGTCGAGGTGCAGTGAGATTAACAGGCCCTTCAGCACCTCAGAATAGCCATACACCTTCTGAGGCCATGAGTTCATGTCTTATGGCACCTGGTGAGCGAGGGTTCAACATTCACATGATTTTCAGGATGAGGGAGTTTTAACCACTTGTCCTTTATTTGTTTTAAGACCAGGAGACTTAAATTTTCTGGGTGCTGAATTGTAAGTTTTACTTTTCTTGGCCAAAAAGCCTTTACTCAGGATAAAGTTCATTGAGTGATAAATCCTAACTATGTATTTGTCCCTAAATAAATAGATATAAGCCAAATTTTTAATGGCAAAAAGAGAGTAAAGGTTATTTGCTTAGAAGCATCGTTATATGGGAGATCAGGGAGTTTTTCTCAGTAAATCTCCAAGCATTCCAAGCTAAGATCTATAATTATTACCGATTGGGGATTTTGTGGCCTGCTGATAACATATGTCAAACAGGATTTGATTGCTGCATAGATTGGATTTGAACCCTAATATTAGGGGTTTTGGGCAAGTACTATTTGATTGCATCAGTCAGGGTTGATTCTCAATATTAAGAGGGCTTGAAATTATTTGTGAATTATCCCCAATAGTAGTTTCGTCCATTTCATTAGATTGGGTTTTATTCCATTCATCTGACACAATTGAATGCCTGATTCAGGTAGGAATCCTTACAACGCCCCCTCTAGATCTTGGTTCAGGGGGTAAATAGCTGGAGAAATTGACTGTGCATGTCATTTACCATGGTTCCCTGAGTGAACTTTACAATTGAGTGTTCACCACGCCTTTTATAAATAACTTTTAGGGTCTCAACCAGTTGGTTTCTAATTTGTTATTGTGACCTCCAGGCTGACGTTTGTAGAAAAAGACTAGGTCACCTGGTTGGAAGGTGTTCAGAGGTTCATGCTTGTTATTAAATCAACTAGTCTCTCTATTAATGGTAGCAAATAAGTTTCTGGAAGCCAGAGCCTGAAGTCAGATAATTTCATTGGCAATACTTCACATAGTAACTTTGGTGTCCTTGGGGGAATCTTGATCTAGTATTGTCTGCAATTTAGAAGACATCTGGGGATTTCTTCCATACAATTCTTTGAAGGGCAATATTTTAATTATTCGATGATAGCTTATTATATAGGCCAGAATTGCACTAGGCAAACATTGGGGCCAATGAAGGGAAGTGTCATGAAAATGGCAGAAGAAGTTTAAGATAGCCTGCAAGTCAAGATGCGTAAGCACCCAAAAAGCAAGCCAGAATGCCAGAGGCATTTCTGTATGAACAACGTTGTATGGAGCTGGACATTGGGAAACAATGAATTGCTGGTGAAAGACAATAGTGAATAGCAACCTGAGAATGAACCAAATTGAGGCCACCCCAGACCCTGGAGGTCTTGCTGCAGGGGGTGGTACCACAGGTATGGTTTTGATAAGGTCGCTGGTAGGCAGGGTTAATTCAACTGGGGAGACAAGGGGGTGGATCCTTGCTTGAAGATGGTGGATGTAAGGCCACAAGATCCCAATATATTGTCAGCAAAAGTTCATAATGACAGTATTAAATTGCTTAAGTATCTAGCTCGCTGAATCCAGTTTACAACGGTGGTGGCCATAGTGACCATTAGTACTAGTAGAGCCCATCCAGTATATGGGCTGATGGGCCACCAGAGAAATGCCATCGGGAATGCATCTAGAAGGATATCAATAAAATCAAAATTGATAGTTTTTTGAGGCAAAATTTTATTTGTAAAGGAAAGTGAAGAATATTGACTAACAATTTACAGTGCAATGCAACTGATTAAATAGTGGTCAATTGATGCGGGGACAAGCTGGGATCAAAACCCTCAATTTTGACCTAACTGGTGAAATATTTGGGACTGGGGATAGATAAGCTCACTGGGAACTGACATCAAAGGATTTGGTGGCAGACCAATTCGCTGTTGGTTTGACCTTGAACGCCCAAACTGAGGCTCAACTGCATTTATGACAGTTGGCATGATGGCATTTGGCTGACAAGCAGCAGTAATCCCCCAAGGCCACCTTATTTAGGGGCGGTCTAATTGGCTGGGAAAGGGTTCAGGATGCCTAACCCGCCCGTGCCCAGTCGCTGGGCTGTTCATTTGGTCAAAAGTATTGCATTGGCCGCAATGCCAAATTTGCCAGCAGGGAGCTTTGAACCCTCATTGATGGTGTCCAATGCTACTATCTGCATGTTGGGGATCATCCCCAACAATTTTGGGTGAGGGTTAATTTTTGTGATCATGATATTAGCTGAATCAAAACTTTCAGCGATTCCAGCTGATGAATCAGTCTTTGTCCCTTTTTGACTATATGGGATCTGATCATCGGGCATTATTCCCACTTGATTTCAGACCATACAACTTCATTACGTTGATCTTGGCGCAAATTTCTCTGATTAAATGTACTAGTTCTTCTGAGGTGAAATTGGGCACCGGGGGAGGGATTTGAAGAGGGAGAGCTGTTACCCAGCGCTCATCTACCATCCTGGCCGAGGTCGCCCTGGGTGATTAGGGGTACAGCCACCCTCTTTGGTTCCTTCTTACTTGGAAATTGGAAAAGATCCTGATATACGCACAGGGGACATTCCCCATGACTTACAGGGGGTCAGTCATGGCCATCTCTTAAAGAGTTGCTGTTAAAGTACCATTCACCCGCTCTAAAAATACATTGGTTGCAGGATGGTATGGAGTGGAAAATACCCAGTGGATCCAATCAGCTTGGCTAAATTATTCACCAGATATGATCAAAACTTTTGACCATTATTAGAAGAATTATTTTAGGGTACCCATTCTGGGTGATAATACAATTATATAAAAACGTGGAGGTAGCTTTTGCTGAAGTGGAGGGTAGAGATACAGCTTTGATCCACTTAGTTAAAGGATCCATTGCTAGAAGGAGGAACTGATGACCACTAGAGGCTCAAGGGAGGGGCCCCACAACATCAATCATAATAGTATTGAAGGGTTCATAGGGTGGAATCACTGGATGTTGAGGACGAGGATTAAGTCCAGCTTGACTTTTACATACCAGGCAAGAGTCTATGGCATCTTGGATTGAGACAAGCATTCTTTACCAGTAACATGAGCCTTGTGCCACTGGTAAGCTTTCCAAATTTCCCAGTGGCCAACTTGCAGATGTCCCTCCAATATAATACCAGTATGAGCTAAAGGTCATACATAGGGCACCCATTTCTGAGATCCAAGTTTTTATAGCTTATCATTTCAAACATGGAGATTCGCTATTTTTTGTTGATTTTTTTGAAGGGTAAGGGATTTGTCTTTCCTTAGATTAGATTGGGGTAAGAGGTCTTAGAGTTGATCCTCCACAGGGTCTGTCAGACATTTGCCTCCTAAGCTTCAGAATAAGAATGTTGTGGGTAAAACTCAGCTGAATAGAGGAAAGGTTAGACATTTACAAGTCTGCGACAATGAGGAAATCAATTTTCATAATAATAACGATTTAGTTGGCCAAAAGACCCTGGACAATTCTTGGTGGAACCTCACAAATTGGGGTAACATAATTTTGAATCCTCTACAGGCAACTAAATCAATAACTAATAGTTGGATTACTCTTACCACAAAGTGGACCATGTCGCATCTATTAAACGAAGCTTTCCAAACTATGCCCAAGTCTATTCAAGCACCTACCAGGGACCATCCCCTATTATAGGTGTGGCGGGTATCCCCAAGCCAAACAACTTTTTCTTGTATGGGGATTGACTGAAGTACATTAAATTGTTACCTCATGGGTACATATTACCAAAAGTTAATCCCCCATCCATTGTTTAGCCTAAGTCAAACGAGATTTCTGATCTAAGTTAGGCTAGAATCACATATTACTAGATTTAGAAATTCCCAAGACATATGAACGTCGAGCATCGTTGTTTTAAATACCTTTATCAATTTATTAAGTAGATACTCTCTCTTTTACCCCCGCGCAGCACCTATTAAAACTATAAATTTAAACTTTTTAATATTTTCAAGTTTTTAATATTTTTCCTATCAGCGGTGAGAAAGCTCCTAATTTACATTGTTGGATTCAAGGCAGAAAGCACCCATAAGCCTATTTATAAGCCAAAATCCAACAAGTGGTGCTCACTACAGAGACATGTATACACCACAAAAAGGATGGAAAAAACCCTCAGATAGCTTATATTGAACTCCAGCTAGCTAGTGCTTTGTCTCGTTTTACAAGCTATAGCATCACTCACTACAATGCCCTGATATAAGAAAACCCAGTCTGCGAGACAAGCTCATACCTGGTGAAGGCAGTATTGCCTCTTTCCTTTATGTTTATGAATCTGCGATGGAAGGAGCAACTGACCGGCAAAAAAAATCCAGTAAATTCTTCCTTGCTTAAACCGCATAGCTCAAGAAAGAATGGTCCCCACCATGATCAACCTCAGAACTTGGTCAGAGGTTAAGAAAGCGCTTTTAGACGAATATGGTTCTAAACAAAGTTTGCAGCAACAAAAACAGGCCTTAATATGCCTTAGTTTGCAAGATGGAGAATTAATCATCTCTTTTGTTGAGCGCTTCTATAATAAAGCTCAACCTTTGTTGCTTGCCCAAATGCTCCCTCTCAATGATGCATTTGCAGATATCTTGGCTGGATTGGAATCTCATCCCTCCTTGGCTATGCTTCTCTCTTCTGTAAAGCGCACCTTCAAAACTGTTAGGATATCAAGGAGGCTTTATTAGCTGTTGCAGAGGTCTATGAGCCTGACCCTACATAAGGAGTTTTGAGCCAAGCATCTACGCCAACCACTTTAGCCTCTATCATGGCTGTTTCCCTCTGGAAACCTGCTTCTACGGAGTTTCCATTACAAAATAATTTCTCTAATAATAAAGATAGTCCGTGGTAATGGCCGTGATGGGGCAGTGCTCCACTTCATCTTCAGTATAAAACACTTAGTTGGTGAAGTAAGACGTACCTTTGCCTTACCTATTATCTTCTTCAGAGCGGCCATCCCAAGTGGTTTCAATGCCTGCTCTTCAGTCTAAAACCCATTCTCAGGTCCCAATCACTACCACTAATAATGGGTTAGATGACCAGATTACAAAGGCTAAACCGCTTGTTTCACAGTACCAACCACTGAATGACCCAAAGCTATTAAAGTTAAAGCATCCACTTCCACGGCACTATCCTATTCAACGTATCATTCAGCTAACTCTAGTCTGAAACCTGTCTTCATGAGGCAGCTTAAATCTACTGCTTTGAGGGTCTTACTGAATATGTGACAATTCCAAAGCCTTCTTAAAGTTAATAAGGTGGAGGAGCAATCCCAGGACTTATCATCTCATAAGGGAAGTCTTGAACCTACCCTACTTTTGATGGGCTCATTAACCTTCATTGATAACCCCTCTGACGACGAGTCTGAAGGGAGTGATGAAGATGTTGGTCATTATGTTTTAGGAGCCCCATATGAAGTGGAGGTACCTGATCAATTGAACTTGGAGAGATTGAATTGAGCTAAGATCCCTCTTCAGACTTATCTTTGGCAAGTGATAAGGGGTCTCGAGATTATTGACACTGTTAGTGATGCTGACCAGCTCATTGCCACATTTCTCCAATCTACCCTTGTGTTCATACCCTGCAGACTATCCAGGAAAAGTACCCTGAAACTGCCAAATGACTAGCCTCCACTTTCCATTGAAAAGAGGTCCTCGCTCTTCCCCCAACTTGGGTGGTACTTTAACTAAGGTGGAGGTCATCCTAAATGGAGTTCGGGTTAAGCTATCCTTGACACTGGGTCCCTGGTGAAAGTTGTGTCAACTAAGCTCATTAAGAAAATTAAGCTGGCCCCTGACCTTGATTACACTTAAGAGTTTGGAACTGCGGGCCCAAACATTACCCACGCCATTGGAGCTTACTCTTCTCTGCCCACTCGTTTTAGGAAGCTTCTCTTGTCAGCTCCAGCAGTGGCTTTGACCAATAACACCTACGATTTACTCATTGGAACATAATTTATGCTCAAATATAAAGGTGTTATTAATTTGAAGCAGCGCTATCTCTCCCTGCTTAACTATGAGGTTCCTCTGATTCTGTCTAATGGTGAGCTAAAAAAAGGATTATGTTTTCACAGTTGAGTATCCCTCCTCCTCTTTATCCCTGCATTACAACATGGCAGGCGGGCATACCAAACTGTTGCCTCCCTCAGTGGACGCACTGGAGGGTATCCCTTTCTATGCTTCTGAGGAGGTGGTCATTAAGGCTATGGAACAAAGGGTAGTTGACACTTAGATCACCATGCAAATCCCACACAACTGCCTACTGCACCTTATTAGCATAGATGGAGTTAGTTCATTAGGATCCAGAGTTTTTCCAGGTGTGTTAGACCCCGCCTATCATCGGCCTATTAACCTTTTTCTAGGGAATCTCACCAAGTAGGATATGGTGGTGAAAAAGCATCAGGAGATTAGTAGAGGCCTGCTGATACCCATTGAGGACATTAAGCAAGTCATTTGTATTGTGTATGGCAAATATGGGCTTACCCAACGACAAATCCATATATACCCTCCCTTCAGTTCATATTTCCAATGAACTGCCCAAGCTGAGCTGGAGCAGGTCCACACCTTACTTGAGGCCTACAGCGACGTTTTCTATAAATGTGACAATGAGTGTGGGCACATGAAGGGGTAGATGCATACTATTGACATTAGGGATGCTAAACCCATTTGCTCCATGCCCTATCACAAATCAAAAGTCAAGGAGCTATAGATGCAGATGGAGCTCAAACAGCTGCTGGATGCTGGATTGCTGGTTTCGTCACAAAGCTCTTGGTCATCCCCACTTTTATTAATAAAGAAGAAAAATGGAGGTCATCAGGTAGTAACGGACTACCGTAAACTAAATAACCTCACTAAAAAAGACAGCTATCCTATCCCTCGCATTGATTATGCTTTGGCCCAATATCTGGGTCTAATATTTCTCTGCCATGGACCTGGATAGTGGTTATGGCAAAATGGACCTTTCTCCACAAGACTAGGAGAAAGGTGTTCTTATTGTCAGTGAGGGTCTCTACGAACCTAACCAATTACCACAAGGGTTGTGCAACGCGCCCACCACTTTCCAGCGAGCAATGTATCATATTATGCAGGATCTAAAATTAAGCTGCGTCATTGTATACCTCGATGATATTACAGTCTTCTCTAAGACTTTCAATGAACACCTCACACATCTAAAGGAGGTGTTTCAACGCTTGAGAGCTTCTAATATCAAAATAAAGACCTCTAAATGCACATTTTTCCAGAGGAAGCTGGATTTCCTTGGGACGCTATCTAACAAGATGGGATACAATCGCTTGAAGATAGAGTCAAAGCAATATCCAAAATACCTGCATCCAAAACCCTTTGCGACATCCAGGCATTCTTGGGTATGTAGGGGTATTACCATCGATTTATACCAAAATTCGCTCAGCTCAGTGAGCCCCTTGTATGGCTCTCAACTAAGAACACCCCCTTCCATTGAGGTGCTGAACAAAAAGCCGCTTTGAAACCTTGAAGGCGCTATTACAAAAAGACTAATACTCTGCTACCCTGACTAAAACAAACCCTTCATGTTGTTCATGGATGCCTCTGACTACGCTGTTAGTGCTATCTTAGATCAATTGGATGAGCATGGAATTTATAGTTTATGTCTTACTTTAGAAAAATGCTTTCAAAAGCTGAGCGTAACTATAGCATCATGGAGAAGGAGTGCTTTGCTGTTCTGCTCGCTGTCAAACACTGCCTCCGTTCCTATATGGGACTCCCTTCAAAGTAATCACGGACCACGCCTCATTGAAGTGGTTGCAGGATAAGAAAAACTACTGGGCTGTTGGCTCAATGGGCTATTAAGCTCCTGCATTATGATATGACCAATGAGCACTGAGCTGGGACACGCCATATGAACGGTAATGGGCTGACGTGGCTGCCTGCTCTTCACCTTGACAATAGCGAAGCCGAGCGGTTGCATGATCTCTAATGACTCCTGATGCTTGGGCTGATGAAGGTGAACCAGTACAGAAGATTCTCGCTTGTCACACCTGCAACACGAGGGTATAGAACAGGAAATTATATAAGAAAGTAGGAGTAATTTGGTTGCCCTATCTCCGGCCATCCAAGCGAGTGCCTGTCATTTAAGAGTCTCACACTATCATGGGGCATGGCAGAGTATGCAACCTATGAATGGATAAAGGAGCAGTACTATTGGGAGGGCATCATGGAAACCATAACCAAAGTCTTAGATGCATGCCTGACCTGTAAAAATAAATCAGCTTCAAGACCCAATATCATTATCAATCTATGACGCCCCACCAACCCTTCCACACCATAAGTTTGGGCTTGGTAGGTCCTATCCCTCAAAATACAGGTGGAAACCGCTATATCTTGGTTGTTATTGATCATTACTAAGTGGGTTGAAGCTGTTGCTTTTCCCACTCAGACTGCTAAATCTACAGTTACCTTCTTACACCATTACATCTTCACCTGGCATGGGTGCCCCCCAAATACTCCTATGTAACAATGGAAAACTTTACTTCCCAAGTGGTAAAGCTCCTCGCCACTTCTATGGAAGCTTAACAACTCTTCTCAGCTCCCTATAACCCATCTACAAATGGTGCGGTAGAAAGAGTTAATGGGAACCTGGTCTCAACATTACGCAAAATGGCCACTTCAGACCTCTCCACTGGGATCTCTCTATTTTCCCAGTGAACTCATGGCCTACCATATTAGCTGCTATCGCATCCTCAAGATGTCCCCTTTCTGTGTGTTATATGTGAAAAACTGGGGAGGCCAGCATTATTAGACAAGGATATTTTCTCTGATCAGACTGATCCTGAACAAGCCATGAAAAAGTTGGCCCAACACATCATCCAATTACAATCAGGGGACTTTACTAATTTAGCAAAGACTTTTTCCAAAGAAGGCCAAGCCATGAATGAGCTCAGGGCCCCTCTTCCTTCATTCCAAGTATTCAACTTGGTACTCTATTACCATAACTGAATCACTCCAAGAAATGAATAGCTCGGCTCAATATGGGAAGGGACATTTTCAGTCACATAAAGTGAGGGGATGAGTATTCTATCAGAGCCTCTCCTCCAGACTCACCATCAGCTGAGTTTATGGCCTCTTCCTTCAGCCCTATTCTCCCACCAACATTCTTAAGGGAGGTAATTTTAGACATTTGCCTCCTAAGCTTCAGAATAAGAATGTTGTGGGTAAAACTCAGCTGAATAGAGGAAATGTTAAACATTTATGAGTCCACGACAATGAGGAAATTGATCTTAATATTAATAATGGTTTAGTTGGCCAAAAGACCCTGGTCAATTCTTGGTGAAACCCTGAAAATTGGAACAACGTAAAGTTTTAAATTATCTATGGCAACAAACTAGTAACCAGAAGTCAGCTTACTTCAACCACAAAGCGGACCATGGGGAATCTATTGGACGGTGCTCCCCCAACCATGCCCAGGTCCATTCAAGCACCTACGCAGGGACCTCCCCTTTTATAGGCGTGGTGGGATCCCCCAAGGTGAAATAATTTTCTTAGTTGTGAATTGGCTGAAGTACATTAAATCATTACCTCATGGGTACTAAGACCAAAAGGTATTCCATCCATCATTCAACCTGTCAAGCGAGTTTACTGAGCTTTGATAGTCTAGAATCACATATTACTAAATTCAGAAATTCTAAAGCCATACAAACGTCAAGACTTGACATTTTAAATACCTCTATCAACTATTAAGTAAATCTCTCTTTTTTACCTGCGCGGCGCCTATTAAAAATTACAAAATTAAACTTTTTAATATTTTCTAGTTTTCTATTTTCCTATCAGCGGTAAGAAAAGCCCCTGATTTACATTGTTGGATTCAAGGAAGAAACCACCCTTGAGCCTATTTTCAAGCCAAACCTAACAGGGTCAGTTAGAGTCTTTATGGGGAGCCTGGATAAGCAAAACGCATTTTAGGTGGATGTGCTCTGGTCAATGAATAATAAAAAATTGTAGTTTTGAAGATTTAACGCCCTTTGGGCTAACCTCCCATCAAGATCCTTCATTTTCTGTAGTCATTGCAAGGAATCATGATTGGTGATTTTGGTGAACTATTTTCTGTATAAATAAAGTTAGAAATGCTTGATAGCTGTAGTACCACTAAGCATTTGCATTACATATTGGTATAGTTATTTTCAGCTCTGGTTAAATTTTGCTATAATAGGCGATGTAATGATCCACAAGTTTTCTTCATTATAAGATAGTATAGCCCCTATGGCTATATCACTAGCATTGGTAAAAAGGGGAAATGATTTATCAAAATTAGGATGTATAAGTACTGGAGAATGGGAAAGTGTGACGCATAATAGGTTGAAACCCTGTTGTTGCTCTTCTTTCCACTGGAAGTGCATAACTTTCTTCAATACATATACTAAAGGCTTGGAGGTATTGGCAAACCATGGAATAAATTGGCAATGAAATCCAACCATCCTTAAAAAACCTGTACATCACATAGGGGTTTAGGGGGGGCATCATAGAAATGGCCCAACTTGTCTTTCACTGGGGAAATTCCAGCTTTACCTATATTATGGCCCAAAAAACCCATTTTGCATTCAAAGAAGGAGCATTTTGATGGCTTTAGTTTCACTAAAGCTTGCTGTAACTTCTTGAAAGCTTGCTACAGATGATCTAAGTTCTTGGCAAAGGTTCCAAAAAATGGTAATACCATCAAAATAAATTAGCACACAAGAACGCTTTAAATCACCTAAAAACTCATTCATGGCGCGTTGGAAGGTGGCAAGGGCGTTACATAACCACTGCAGCATTCAAGTGGGCTCAAATAACCCTTTGCTTGAAATGAAGGCACATTTCTCATAATCTTCGGTTGACAAGTCGATTTGCCAGTACCCACTGGTGAGATCCATAGCTGAAAAATAGTGGGAACCCAACATCAAACGTAAGGAATCATCTATACATGGCAATGGAAAGCTATATTTTTGGGTAATAGAATTTACTAGGTAATAATACTTGTCAACGTTGTGATCACCATCTCTTTTCCAAATTAAAAAGAGCGGGGAAGCCCACAGACTTTTAAAGGGCACAAGTAAACCTGTTTCCAACAGTTGCTATAACTCTAGGGCCACTAGAGCTTCTTTGACTTTAGATTTTTGTTATGGCCGAGATTTGAATGGAGGGTGAGCCTCAGTCTTAATTTGGTGAATTATCCTGACATTTTCTCTGTAATCGCTTGGTCCCAAGGAAAAAAATATCGCAATATTCCTCAAGACGGTCTTCAAAGTTCTGGCATTTGTTAGGGGTGATATTGTCTCCAGTTCTTTTTTGACCAGAGCTATTGTGGGTAGGAAATTAAAACTTAAATCTTTTAAGGAGCCAAAACAGCTCACCTCAGCGATATTTTCTATGGACCATAGCTTTACATAAGCAATATGGGCATACTGAGGGACTTGAAGGGTTTGATCTGTTAGGTTACCTAGTAAGATAGATAGATTCTCTGTAGGCAAGATCCAAAATCCCAGGGCAGGTCAACGCTTCTTTGATTGAAGGGTTTGGGTAGCCACTTAGCTCAATACTTGATTAGGTGGGATGTGGATCTTGATCCCTGTACTCCCAATAACGTGTGAGCCAGATGGTATCTTAATAGGATAGGTTGCATATAGAGGGATCATATCTTCAGCGTCCACAGCCTCAGGGGGTAAATTAGTTTTTTTTCCTAAGACTTTATATTTGACTTTACGAAAAGGAGGACGGATATTCAAGGAGACATGTTCATTTTTTTGTGGATCTTTTACTTTTGATTGGGAGTTCAAATAACGAAATATGATACCCTATTAGGGACTAGTATTTTTCTTTATTGTTGATAATGCAGTTAAACTCCCGCATCAATTAGACTCTGATAAACAACTCATAATTATATTTTCTGAAACGATAGCAGGGCAGCAATTAAAATTTTCTAAATTAGAGAGGTAATGTGGAATACGCCCCAATTTACTTAGTCGTCCAATTACCTGCCAGCCCATATTCAACTTTGTGAATCAAATCTGGAGCCATTTTTATTTTCTAGATAAGTCAGGAGAATATAGCTTTAACCAGTGAGTTGGTATAAATTATCACCAAGACTTTAACCTTATGAACGACTACATCTACTTGAACCACTGAAGAGCCAAACTGAGAACTAACGGCTAGTAATTTTTTATTGAGGATCTATAGAAAAGCAAGTGGAGGATTTTGCTGCGGCCAAGCTTGGGGTTGCTCAATGCACTTGAAGGGTTTATCTGCTAATGCTTGGCTTTCCATAGAGGAACTGATCTCCAAAATGTGCTTGGGCATCTGGTCAATATAAAAATAAAAAAGCTATAGATCTCTATTTCCTTGGATTGAAAGAGGTACATCGATTTCCAAGGTGCAGCTAACACAAAACATCCCAAGGTGCTGAGCTTTAAACTAGAGCTAGTACAAGGATCCTGAGGTACATGATTATCGTCAGCATAGGAAGCCTCATGCCCTATACTGACTGGCCTTTCACTGACTTATGTTAAATGATGCAATAAAATTTTACAATATGGTTGTTTCTCTTGAAAAAAGTTCAGAATAGTTTGGGGGTAGGCGAATTGGGGGTGTAACCACTGACACTTGGTGCTGAGGCTTATTATTATTAAAAAGAGTGGGCCCTGTGGGTTTGAGTAGGTCAGCAGGAATCTCTAAGATGGCTTCTTTGATATGGAGGAGAGACATCAAGTTAGATTTCACCGCTTTAATATAGAGTAAAATACTAAGCATATTTTAAATATCAAAAATGAGTCAGTGATAGCGTCATGCAGCGTAAGATAATTTCCTGTGACCAATGTTTAAGCTTGAGGTAAAAATGGTGGGCGAACTCATTGATGGTCTCTCCTCAATTAAGGCTTATTATCATGAAGGTTTGTTTTTGGTTAGCTAAATTAGGTCGCTACTGACTTCCTGAAGCAGGACAGTACTAGCTTCATTTCAAGTATGGCGATGCATTAAATGTGGTGCCACAATGTCTTGAGCCATGCAGCTGAGACAATTAGTTAGTTGTTTGAGCTTTTAAGTGTTGGTGGCTTCTTCTATAGCAATTTCATAACAAAATAAGAAAGAGAAGATTCTACCCTCACCTGGGACGCACTTATCTTAGAACGACAGTTTGAACATGCCGTTAGGGCTGTAAAGGACGAATAATGTGAACTGAAACTGGGAGTGCGTTTTCATTTAAATGAGGAACTGCTATTGCTGGAATACTCGTGAGGATGGAGAGCGTCCACTTGACTTCACAAGTCATTGATATATTCAATGATTGAATCTACCCATTCATGGGTGGCATAAAGGGCCAATTCTGTGGTGACAAGTGGGGTTAAATGCCAAATCTCACTTTCTAGATTGGTAGTTATATCTCCAAATTTGAGTTGGTGTTGCTCAATGGAGATTGTTCTTTGATCAGCCCATGTATCGCAGCAAGTATATTCACCAAGAGTTTAAGGCGTTCATGATCAAAGGAGGAATTGGACGCCAGTCATTATTGTTTAATGTTGTAATAGTTTTACTGTGAACTTGGGGTATACCTTGCAGGGAGCACCATTTTTGTTGAGAAGAAGGGGTTTTAAACCACTTTTCCTTTTTTCTTTTAAGGACAGAAGACTTAAAGTTCCTGAGTGCCATTTTGTAAGTTTTACTTTCCTTGGCTTGAAGGTCTTTACTCAGGATAAAGTTCATTGAGTGGTAAATCCTAACTATGTATTTGTCCATAAATACATAGAGATAAGACAAATTATAAATGGCAAAGAAGAGAGTAAAGATTATTTGCTTAGAAACATCATTATATGGGAGATCATGGAGTTTTACTTGGTAATCTCCAAGCATCTTAAGCTAAGATCTATAATCACTACCAATTGGGGATTCTGCATCATGATGGTTACATTTGTTAAAAAAGGATTTTGAACGCCGCATAGTTTGGGTTTGAACCTCAATAATAGGGGTTCTGAGTGATTAATATTTGATTGCATTAGTCAAGGGTGATCCCCAATATTGAGAGGTCTTTAAATTAGTCAGGAATTATCCCTTGTAGTAGTTTTGTTCATTTCATTGGATCAGGTTTGATTCCCTTCATTTGACACACATGAATCCCTGATTTGGGCAGGAATCCCAACAGTAATTATGGAATGGATTGCTAACCAACCTGAGACTGAACTGAACCAGCTGAAATACTTTATATTTCTAAAATAAAGATGAAGCAAATTGGGCAATTATTTGAGATTGGTCTATTTGGCAAGGGAACCCACAAATGGTGGAAATGCAGAAAGTGGTAACCATAACCAAGATAGAATTCTAAATTAGGAGCAATGGAATAGGATACAATGGAATATAAACTCAAATGTCAGGCTAAATTGTTAAAAAAACTAAGGCGCAGAAATTGGACAATACCCATGTCATTTTGGTGGGATCTGACCCCAATTTCCATAATTCAAGCAATAATAAGTATAAAATTATAAAACGCGGTAAAATTATTTTTTGTTTTATCAGTTTGCGACCACCATTCCTAATATCTCAATTTATATAAATTAATGAACTGAATTTGTTCCATTACAGCATCTGGATGGGCTTATGTGGAAGGCCTCCGCCATTTTGCGGCAATTAAAGATATTGCAGGCGCTCACCCAGCTGTTTTATTAGGATAAAAACCCCTTCCAGGAAACAAATTATTATACCAAGTGACGTAATCTCTGCAGTGCCAGAATGACATCCACCTCCACTTTTTCTGAGCTCTCAATCACAACTGGCTCTGGTTCAACTGGAGCCATCCCTTTAAATGGGGGAACCTGGGAAGTATGGAGAATTGATCTTCTTCCAGTGTAGGGGAGGGCTAACTGAAAGGCCCCATTACCTAAAACCAACTCCACCATGTGAGGACCAAAATGCTTACTCATGAACTTCTTCAAAGGGACCTTCAAATGCAGGTGTCACATATCTAACATCACTTGTGACCCCACTTTTTTTTTATGAGTGAAAAGGCGTTTACAGTCCACAAACTACTTGTAATCACATGTTACCTTCATCAGCTGCTCCCAAAACAAAGATTGAGTACTCCATATCTTCTGTAGCTGCTCCTTCACGGCAGGTACTTCAGGGTGGGGCAAGGAATAATAAAGAACGCAGGGTTATACCCCAGGGTTGACTCATAGGTGGAGAATTTCTTTGATGAATGAGTGGCGTTGTTGTAAGCACAATGCGACATGGGAAGATTAGCGGCCCTGGTATCCTGCATGGCAGAGGTATAGCAGCGGAGGTACTGTTTGAGGATCTGGTTATCCCGCTCTATCTGCCTGTCCAACTGGGGATGATAAGCCGTGGACTGGCATGGCTGTATCTTCAAGATAGCTACAATATCAGTCTAAAACTGAGCCATAAACTGAAGCCACCAGTTGCTGACTATCTACTATGGTACGCCAAACATTGAGAAAACATGACGGACAAAAAGCTGGGTATCTCAATGGAAGTATTAGCAGATATACAAGGTATAAAATTGATAACTTTATAAAAACAGTCCATGACCATCCTATTTGCATTAAACTTATTAGAACAGGGGAGCTCAACAATGAAGTTGACAGATACCAAGGTCCATAGACACTGAGCCTGCTGCAGGGGATGCAGGAGACCATTCTGACCAATCAATCTGACTTAGCATCTGCACATGTCATGCAACTGGTTTTTACAATGGAAAATTCTTGTAGATTCCCGGGCAGTTGAACGTTTGCATGATCATATCAAGGCATTTTTGTGCCCAGGGTGACCCACCACCAGGGATCATGGTGAGTGTAAAATTACTTCATCACAGAATTAGGGAGGCATCAAAACCCAGCCATGGAACATAAGCTGGTATTCAACTAAAGATTAATGAATGCACTTGTGTCTCAAAGCGCTCAACTGGTCAAACAGCTCCAACCCCTCCACGCAGGCAGTCTGACTTACCAATACCCGAGATACCAATGGCACATCTGGCACCCACTCCACCCTAAAAATTGTGAGAGGAGTGATAGTGAGAATTTGGCTGGAAGGGATCACCATTTTTAACTCTTGCATATCCCCTTATTAGACTCAGGAAAGGGTTGCTACTCAAAAAATTGGTGAGAATATTTACCGCCCCCTCATAATTCATACTTAAAATTAAAGCTACAAAAGACGTGGAATGTCCAAGCCAGCTATTGGAATCCTGGCACTTTAGTGCTCAAGGTGCTTTTGGCACAGAATTTTAACAGTATAGCAGTTATTAGATTATTAAAATTCTTAACCGCTGTTAAAGATTTTAAAGAAAAGTAATCACAATTTAAATTTTTGATTTTTTAATAATTTTATTTATATATATAATGGGGTTAAAACATATTCCTTTATTAAATGTCAACTCCTAGTATTTAAGAATTGAAAGGCTAAAAATGAGAGGAGCAAGAGAGATTGGAATAGTTAGAGGGTAAATCAATTAGTATAATTGATGATCAACCTGTCAGAACTCTCAAAAAATCTTTTCACCTCAATTTGGCTTAATTTAAGGGCTGGTCAACAAAAGGGATGACAAATTCATGAAGTACTGACTTGATATAACTCATCAATCCGACATATTGAAAATATTTCTCACCTCAGGTGATTACTGGAAGTCCTAGGAGTTGATTGGTGAAGTCAGCACACCAACCTTGCCTTACTTAACTTTAGAGACTGACTCACTGCTCAGGGGGTCTACTCACACAGATTTGGCATTACACAACTTTCACTAACATTATTGAAGTTTTGGCCTACTTTAGATGATCTGGTTCTTCATCTGGGATTAAAGTCAGAGTTATGAACGCCTATTGTACAATTACAATAGATCAGATGGTGATAGTAATTAAGATATAAACTCCTTAAAGATAAGACATCAAGGCTGATTCTCCTGTCGTTTACTTGTACAACGGTCCCTGCCCTGATCTTCCTTATCACAAGTAATTCCTTGACTTAATACAACTGAAAAGTATCAAATACAAAAAGCTTGTATATTTCAAACTACCAAAAGATTATTATGCTAAAAGATTGTTTTA
Source organism: Massospora cicadina (assembly GCA_022478985.1). Taxonomy (NCBI): domain Eukaryota; kingdom Fungi; phylum Entomophthoromycota; class Entomophthoromycetes; order Entomophthorales; family Entomophthoraceae; genus Massospora; species Massospora cicadina. Next base: position 28,631 of record JAKSZP010004240.1, on the reverse strand, counting down.
TTTGTCTAAATTTAAAGAGAACTTTTAAGGTTGGGTGTTAACCACAACTTTCCCATGACATCTCGCCTCACATCACCACTTAACCAGCAGATCACGATGAAGAACTTCAGAGGGTCTACAAACTATTAGGCGTCCCTTAGTAGCCCAGCTCAGCCTTGTGGACAGTATCTCACCAACACATTACTTCAAGACAGCGTTTCCTTTGACGCGTCTGAAAATAGCTAAAACATCACACCTCTTGAGAAATAGTAGCACATACCAAGTCAGTTCATATCCCTAATTAATAATTAATTTAATTGTAGCTCAATGAACATTAAAAACTAACTTTGACATTACCAACGAAGCCCCAAATCCTAGGTCATCAAGTCAAATATAATTAAGTGGAGCTACTAGGACGCAAATCCTAAGTTTTGTTTGTACTTATAATATTTTTGGTCCTTGATCATTGATATGTTTGACATAAGATATAACAGAAATTAGATGTAAGCTAATACTATCTCTGATATCAAATCTACTCAATGATTTATGTCCACTCAACCATTCAACACTTCCCCCACCTTAACTGGATATAAGTGGAGGATATCTTTCCTTTTTGATCATAATGTCTAATTTCTTGCAATTCTCAAAGTACAATTGCTACCTCAGTAGCCTTTCTGCCCAAAATAGACGTGTCTTCCTAAGGCTCAGTTCTTCCATGTGGCGCGCTATGGTCAATTCAGGCGTCTTGCCTTCACTCACTTGGTTCAGTTCAACTAGTTATGTCTTAACAGTTATTATATGTTTACCTTTCAGGCCAGCCATGACTCCACCTAAACTCAGTGAAACTGAAACAGTAACTAGGTTTTGAGTTCCTTCTTAAGAACTTCCCAATGGATCAAACATCATCCACCTTTGACCTCCTCATTAAATCTTCATGGCCCCATGGCCTCCAAAAATAAAAAATTAATTCAGCATCAATTCTTGCCAGATATTGATTTTATTCCTGGCTTCCTTTTTTCACTGCTTCAATTCTTCCCTTCATATATAGCCTTCTTTCTTCCCTTCATGCAGGCTATGTAGCTCCTTTGAGGTTATGCTATCAAATCACTATCTGAACACGTGGAAGACTACATGACTTTCACACTTGCATCTGATCCTGGTATTGCTCCATTCAATAAGCTTATAGGTTTTCGGAATTCATGTTTTGATGCACTCTGGTGCTGGTTGAACCTAAATTTTGACAATGTTTTTCAGGAGAGGTAATACTCTCAACTGCGGGAATAAATGATTTTAGGGGATTTTAACCACTTATAAGGAAATATCAGAAATTTATAAATACCAAATAAACTTGTTTTATAAGTTTTTTTATTAGTGATACCTGAGGGGTCAAAAAGTGAAACCTATCAATATCTTGGTACTTAGTATTTAATTGTGTTAAGGCTCAAAAAGAGGATTAGGCTATGAATGTCCAAATTAAAGAATATGGGGATTTGACTTATCAGAGCTTGTGAGACTTACCTTGCTTTGATGGAACGGCTGAGGGGAGGCTATGGAAGGTAGAATAATTCCGTGAGGCAAGGTTTTAATATATTTTACCCAATTTTTGGACGGAAAAATATTTTTTACCTTGCAGGACCCACTCCAACCCTATAAAAGGGGCCAGTCTCCACAACGAAGGTTGAACTAAATTAGTTGTAAGTTGAGGAACCTCCAAATGGCTCCCTTAATTCTGCCAATAAATTGGAGTAACCCTGCTACCCAAACTCATGCTAATTTTTGAGAAGTATTAATAAAAGTATTACCCCAATTTTAGGGTTCCACTGAGGATTGTCCAAGGTCTTTTGGCCGATTTTTTTATATTTTCATCCAAAAAGCTCTTCTTACAATATCAGACTTGCAATTGTCATCAAAGCTAACCAGGCTCTACTCTTTGCTCACTCAGTCGCTAGGCTCTAGTGTTCCAATGACAGTTTACACTGACTTTCATGTTCCAATGAGCCTCAAGAAATGTGCTATAAAACATTGTATCCTTCTGATCTACTGCGCTCTTTGCAAAAGCCTGTCCAAAGAGCTTTCTCAAATTATATTCACTAGATGGCTCTACTTGGCGTGTGTGTTAACTTTCTGCCAGCATCATTTCCCACAGAGACTTTGCCCAACATGTACAGATTGTAAGATAAAGCTTCCTTGCAAAATTCTTAAGCAAAATTGTTTCTTCCCCTGTGTATTCTTGCCTCATAGGCCTTCTTGATGATTGTATCTTTCTTTCTGCAGCATTCTCCCCCAAGTGTAACTTCTCCCCTTTACAAAGTCCATCCCAATGGCCGCTTCCCTTTATTCAATGGCTGTAATGGATAAAAACGTCCCAGTTTTTGACCGCCATCTTGCCTTCAGATTGGCGGATGGACGCCAAAAGATTTTCTGATATGATGTTCCCTCAGGGTAAGTTTTTTTACTCATCATAATAACCAATTTAACCTTAGATTTAGGGAATTTCAAAAACGAGAAAGATGTACAAAGGTAAGTGATGATTTGACTACAAAATTGGCCTTGTTTCATTAATTTTAAAAAATAAACACGCTGACAGTTCAATCTGATAACGTAGGGCACCACAAATGACACATAAAAAAACCAGAGTATTTGGCGGATCAGTTCGCCACCAAATCCCAACTTTTTGTTAAGAATACAAAATTAGGTTCACCATGGGATACCAGGTAAGATAAGGCAAGAGCGTCCTAAGGCCACCAGAGAGATCCACATGAGGGAGGGTTATGATGAAGAACTATAAACTGAGTTCAGAATCTCGTGGGCTAGAATTTTTAAGGACGCCTTTCTGGGGAGCCCCTCCACACTTTTCTTTGTGCCCCTAGGAGAATAAAGAATAGCTCAGGTGGGGCACAGGCCAGCGCCAAGACTGCATGAACCTCAAAACCCCAAAATAGCGTTTTGACTTAAGATTCAGAAATCTGAACTTTGAGTCAAAATGTAACAATAAATTCAATATGACCGTTATATAGGGAACCAAATTGCAGCGGCAATGCACTATACGCTTCCCCAGAAGTTGTAACCTGAGGTTCTGCTGTACCATAAATTTTCTAAAGATTATTTTAGGAGCGAGGACCAGTCTCTTTACTAGTTGAGTGGACACATTAGTTGGTTCCTCAATGTCTAAAATGGCGTGTACTTTAAGCTTATTCATCAAAATATCAATATAAGTGCATTCTGAGAAAATAAGCATCTGCTGGGTTTATTGTGAGGACATCAAGGAGTGTCCGCTTGACTTACATAAACTCATATCTCCAGAATTAGCTGAGGGTTATACTTTGTCATATTTTCAAGAGGTACAGAACCATGTACTTCATTTAATCAGGGAATATTTCCAGAGAATAATAGAAGCTCTTGTAGTTCTTATTGATGAACGCAAGTCTTTGGTACATAGTTTTTCATCCAACTTGGCCTCACAATTCTTCTGCGTGAAGTTGGTATCCACTAACATCTTAGCTTCAGGAACTAGCTAGACTAGTGGAGGCTGTTTGTCATTAGTGCTCATTGATTTAAAAACAGATGGTGGAAAAGATTTTGTCTCAAAAGGGATTTTTGTAAAGGTAGCATAGTAGAAAATCCCAGTTCTACCCCACTTTGACTTTTCCCAAGTCCGCCTTATTGCCATGGTTTGAAAATTGAACCTTAAGCTTAGAACTCAAATTGGGACAATAATTGGTATAATGGCACAGAGTTTTTACAAGATATCAAGTAACTTGATCAAAAAAGCCCTACAAAGGTGAGGGCAGAACGGCTGAGACAAGTCTTTAACTGATGTGTTAGTCCAATTGGGTTGGTCATGTGTCTTGCTAAAGCTTTAGTTAGGCGCCTCAAAAGCAATGGCACATTGACAGAGAAAATTTACCATTAGGGTTATGTCATTCTCCTCATTCAAAACTTGTACTAACACCTTATACAAGACCTAATATAGCTCGCAGGCATGGCTCAACACAATCTGAGCCTCAAAATCATTATAGCTTCAACCCCCAATAGCATCTGCGCCTCCAGATAGAACCATTATGCAATACTTGTATAGGTTCATCTTCTTAAAATGATATAAGAATTCTATTTTCTGAGTGGTCATCCTCTCTGCGCCACCAAACTCCTTGATAATAAGATCTTGTGATTAAGATAGGACACGGTGGCTTTTTTCAGCTTAAACATAACTAAATCCTGGCTTTCAGAGTCCAGCAAGTTCATCACTGCTGTCAACTTAGCGGTGTTGAACACTCCGCTCATAATAATTTTTGAAAAGATAAAGAAAACTATACACATTCATTTTATATTAAATCTCAGTAATTTAACAAGATGAACTTGCAATTGAGTTCATGGCCACTGGTCCTATAGGCTTGCGTTTTCTCTTTCTGATTTTCCATGTTACCAATATGATGAATAGGATAACATGGTCTGAAGCCGCTATAGCATTGTGAGGAGTGGAAGCTTCCTCCCCAGAACAGAAGTAAAAACAGCAGGCACATTACCCTTAACTGGTGTCTTATTGCCTATGCAACCAGGCTCTAGTGGAAGGGATTTCAAAGCTACTTGACCTTGTCTTCACTTAAAAGGTTAGCATGCAGCTCCACTTTCATTTGATTTCATTATCTCATAAAGATGGCGGCATTACGCCTACACCTTAAAATCCTAATTAACAATAATTTGTTTATCAGCCTAAAATCTGCTTTTAAGACGATGTTCTCACTCAACAGAGACCCTACTTTTTTTGCCTGAGCTTTCAGTTCCAGACTTAAGTAATTGAAGTCATGATATAAATTAGTGTTGGTGTGAACTTCTCCATTCATGTAAAAATCAAGGCCGTTGAGCTAGCGTTTATTCATATGCATTTCTTCCTCTATTGCTTTTACTTGGAGATCATGTCCAATTATTATATAAGTTAATTGTTCCACGTGAGAATTCAAGTTAGCTTGTAATTAAAATTTTGTCAGAATGATTTTGTTGGGCACTTGAGAGGCCACTTCAATGACCGCTGTTCACACTACCTCCATCATGGGATAGCCATCATCTGGGGTATCATAAATTTAAAAAACTCTGCTCATTAAACCATAAGTTGGTCCCCTGTAGTGATCATCAAATGTAAAAATTGGCACTAGGGCTACATAATTCACCTGTATAAGTACTAACAGACAAAACAACCATGTAATGTTTGAGGACAGTAACTGGGTTAACATAAAGATAATGAAAACTTTTTTATTCTTTAATAAGGTTTATTTTTAGCAAACAAATGAGCACACTGTATTAACTACTACTTTCAATGGCTAGCCAGCTCGCTCTTTGTACTTTTCTATATGTAAACTGAAAGTAACTTCCCTCTGGAGAGATCCCTCCTCATGACCATCCATCTCAGATAAGCTTTTCTCATTTATCAAGATCCTATTGGTGCAATTTTGATTACCAAGCAGCACTTTAGATTAAAAAACTTGAGGTATAATACCCAAATCTGATCATAAAAGCAAATGCTTAGACTCAGATATTTTATAAAAGTCATTAGGCCAATTGCCAATGAACTTCCAGAGGTGGCCTTAATTATGATAGGGCCCAAGTATTAATTATTCATCACTGACGTGGGGCAAAGGAGTATCAAATTAATACAAAAATTTTAGGGACATTGAGGCCACAGCGTTGGTGGTTTATGATATAAAAATAGAAACTTTACCAATGTGGATTAAGGATTTTCTTAAACAACAAAAATTCAGAAATGATGGTCTCTGTCAGATTTATTTTTGATGAATCAATTTACTTTATAGCAACTAATTAGAAGTTGTTGACCTCAAACTCAATTCTTCATACTAATTTATTAAACAGTTGTATCTACATGTTATTGAAATTATAGAGATGAATAAATAATAATGATAAAATTAGATGATTGGTCAAATCAATTACAATAGATTGTCTTTATTGTTCTTCAGGGGGTTGTCTAAATGCCTTCTATTCCATATTATAAGTTCCAGATACATCAAGTAAGGCCTCCTTGATGGCCTTCAGCGGCATTTCAGCCTTAATGGCTAAGTTCATGTGCATCTTTAAAGCAAGATGCATCTATTGGGAACTCAGTAGCACCGTTTTCACAGCTGGTATATTCATAGTTCATGTTGTCTATGGTTTAGCCTTTAAGCAATAACAAGTGGCAAAGTTAGCAATTGACTCGCTCTTTCCCATCTTCATGAGAAGAAGTATGTTCATGTTCTGGAAAAATTATCCATTTTCAAGATCTGATATGGGAATGTTCTTCACTTCAATACAAGTTAAATCCTGGGCATAAATTTGCGCTGAGAATCTCTTGAGCCTTTCTAATCATGCAGCCTTTTATGTGGTGATCCTTCTGTCAATAATCTGAACCATTCATAATATTTTTTACGTCTGTAGAAAACCTGATATGGCTCCCTCGCCAGGTGTATACATGGACTTAAAGTAGAACTTGAAGTTTGGGTCCTCTTCAATAGGTTTGGCGTGCACCATGCATATTGATGCAGCAGTCAATTAAGTAGTCAAGATTGGTGTTGTTGACAATGTATCTTCTTGAGATGAGGTATGGTTTATTTGTGGTACAGAACGCAGTTGGGCTTTAAAAATGACCCAGATTCTTGTTTATGGTATTCAGCATTAAATTGTTCTGGTCTAAACGCTCTCCATATTTGTTTAAGGTGCGGATGTTCATTCCGTTTTTTGTTCCTAGAGAATAACAAATGTTCTTCCAGCTTTTAAATGGTGGATCTAATCTTCTTTACAGCTGAAGTACAATTTGCAATTGGTATGGAGGCAATGCGGGCTCTTCTAGAGGTCTTCTTGACACGCTCAAGTTAATTTAGTGGATCCGCTACTTCTAGTTCCAAAGTTTGGAGTCTTGACAATATAGTTTCTTCCTCTCTCACCATGAGTTCAGAGTAAACTTCACTGTGACTGGCTTCACATCCTCATTGTCAATCTGTTTTTGGGGAACCTCACTTTTTTTACTATTGTCTGATGTTTTTACCCCTGTATTGATCACAAAAGTCAGCTTTTCAGACCTTGCTTGCTCCAATTAGTTGGAGACTTGCTGTGGATAGGTTCTGTTACGCACAGATTATACACCAAGCCTTTTTGAGGAAATTGCATTTCTTACTGCATAAATATTCTTTTGATGCTACCTGGCGTAGAGTTAATTGTTCATTGTAACTGTTCATTGCCCTGCTAGCGGTAAAAATTTAAACTCTTTAAAATATCTTCAGTATGTTGACCTAACACAAGACTCAAAAAACCTCGACCAACACTTCATTGGCGTTATCAGCAACTAAGGTATCTTTTTCACAATTGTCTTCTTCTCTGGATCCCAGGCTGGTTACTGGCAATCTCATCGCTTAAACTCAATATATGTGGAAACAAAGAATTAACTTAAGACTCTGTGGTAATGCTTTCTTATCAGAGTAAAATTGTAGTGTTTTTATATTTCTTATACACAATCAAGGTTTGAAATAAATCATATCTTTAATAAAATGGAATGGCTTACAGTGATATTGTAGGGGCTTCTCTAACCCCTTAAGAGTCTCTTATCGATTTACACCTTAGTTTCTAATTGGCTCAATACTTGTATCTGTGATTTCTGCCTTGCAGTGGGCTACCCAGTACCAGGATGTACAATGGATTCTTGCTTAATACCTGCTTTTGGGTCTGGAGAAGCAAAAACTCTTCTAGTTATTTCTCCTCACCCTTACTTATTAAAGTCTGATTGTGTTGTGCTTTGTATAATGGCGCTGATCTATGCGCCTCGCTTCAGTGTTTCATTATCCTTCAATATTAGTTGTTTGCATTTTTGGATAATTATTAGATTGAAGGTTCAATTGCTTCCATCATGGTAACTGGGTTTAAATGGTTATTTAGTCGTTTTTTTCAATGGCATTTTGGTTGGTATTGTTTATAATTGGCCATTTATATTTTTTCACCCTTGCAGGTATAAAGGGTCAATTTTTATAGTCATTGGTATCTTAACTTCATCTTTATATTGTAAACTTTTTCATAAAGTAGTAGTTAATAATTTTTTTCATATGATGCCATTTTAATTACTGGTAATTTTCTTAGGCCGTTATCATCTAAAAAATTGGAGTAATCTCCTTTGTCTGCGTTTTAATCTTGCATATCTAAATCTTAAGGTGGTTAAAATAGCCAGGTTCCTTACAGAGGGCAAGGAGTTATTCCCAGTATGCTTGGTAGTATCCACAACAGGGACTCACCTGAGAGTAGCATCCATTCTATTTTTTGTGTGGTGACAAGTAAAAATAAAAATAAAGAATTCTCAATATGGCGCCTCAGCGGTAAGCCTGAGCAGCCAAATAAGAAGGGGAAGGGGTTTGTGGGATCACTTTCTAGCATGGACTTGAGGGCATGCAAGATAGTGGACAGAATGGGTGTGGGAGAATCTGCAGCATAAGGCATAATTTATTCAAGAGTTTTTTTTCTGGTATCTAAAAGGCATACTGTAAGGTTTCAGGACCAGATATTAAACTGGTTAAAGATTTGCATCCCTTTAGAGCTAGAAAGGGGGTCAACCTAAGGCTCTCCCTATGACCTATTTTTCATATTTAGGACATATCCTGAATGAGAGAAAGTAGCAGCTGTTCACCCATGTTTGCCCCCTTCAACCCCAGTGTAACTTCCTAGGCTACTCCAATCTACATATCATAATCTGAAGAAAACTACTTGCAGAGAATTACCCAAATTTGATCTATTTTAGGACATATTTTAAGATGATTATTGTAGAGGCTAAACCCCTTATCAAACAGAGGACTTCCATAGGGGCGCCCTTAATTATTAAAATTCTTAACCTGGGGTATCATCAAGCGTAGCATCTCACATAACAAACATTACATAAGTTCAACCCTCCAGATGCAAAAGGCAAGCGACAGTATTTGATGTTGTCAATCATGAGGAATGTTAAAGCAAAATCTGATGTTATAACGAGGATCAAACCCTGCTAGAACACTATTCAATGGAATGCAACTGCTACCCATTATCAAAATGGGCTAATAAAATCCCCCATGCAAACCAACCAAGAAAAACACTTTCCAATTAGGGTATTATTGCTTTTGACCTAAGTCTCCAACCCATCGGCCTACAACTGAAGCCCAGCATCTGCCTATAGTAGGGTGTTGGGTTATTATTTTATTTTATTTTATTTGAGGTGGGCCAACCTGGGGACAATACCGCACTGATAAAGGACAAAGGGGATTTGAATTAATGGGAAAGGAGGATAAAATCTGGAAAACCTCCATGCGCAGCATATGATAGGCCAGGAACTCCATGGACTGCCTTTGCTATTTGCTATCTCGGTTTGGGGCATTGGCGCGCAATGCCAACACAGTCATAATTGTCCCCTACCCAAAGTTCCAGTACCAGAATCAAACTCGGGGAGGTAGCGGTAGAGGTCCCTATTCTACCACTTGGGTATCCTCCCCTTGGGTTATTATTTTATTATTTACATCAAAATATCTCCCAGAAGCTTCTTATTCCTGATTTTATTAAGAATTTTATTAATTTTATGGTTCTTTTCTTTTAGATAAGGTTAATGTTACTTCAGTATCTCGCTAAAATCTTTAATGAAAGTGTTACTCTTAATTGTTAGTTCTGCTATAACTTTTAAAATCAGCTACTACAAAATGTTAATGAAATCCCCAATCCTACTCACTTATCCCTGATAAGGCTCTTAAGATTAACGCAGGGGCGTTGTATCCCAATGCACAGGTCAACAAAAACACTTAAATAAAAGGCACTATATGAATACAGCGTTTATAGGTTATGAAAGTGTAAAAAAATTTAATTGTTGAAAAAAAGACTTTTAATAAAATTTTCAAGGAGTCAGCACGCCATAGTCTTGACTACTGAAAGCGGCTTTAGGGCTCCACAAGGAATAATTGTCATGGTTAATTGACATAATTGTAGGGATAAATTGTTCAAATAAGGCTTAGCGGGATGAGGCCAAGAGGAATAAGTTGGCAGGCCTTCCTGATCTGAAGCATAATAAGGAGTAAAGCTGGGTAAAGGCAAGATATGCGTAAGCTGTTTTAGGGGGTGCACGTGATGGTTGGATGAGCTTTACATACTTTTCATTAAAGAGCACAAGCTATATGGAGAGTTATGATGGGTCATTACATTTAGTTGAAGAATGGGGCTTCAAGTCCTGTTTAATTTATAGGATTTATAAAACTGGTAAAATTCAACTTCTGTCAATCACTCAAGTGTGAGCTTACTCAGGCTACAGTATAACAATGAATGGGAAGTTGTGTTTATTAGTTAGATTTGGCGCAGTGCCTTGCCTGATGGATGATGATTCCCCCAATTGTTTAGTAATGGTTTTTGAGACCAACCTTCTTTGTTTGTCAACTTGCTTCCAATAAACCTAATTAAATTTATTAAAATAAGTCTTTGGTTGTACCACTTTGATGACCTCCTAGAGGAGGTCTCAGATAATGTAGGTCATTATATCCTTTACAAACTATTGTTTGATCCCATTTCCCCTCTGGTGGATCTTGGATCCCTGTCATCAAAGACCCAAAGAGCCTTGACGCGTATTTCCACCTGATAATGGGCTACTCCTTGGGGTTTAACCAGGTTCTTGCGTTTTTAGCCTGCATTTGTGTTTATATAGTTTTGTATACCCTCTCCCTGGGGCCCTTGGGTATTGGCACTTATTGTGGTTCTCTGTTCCCAATCTTGCTGGAAGGTTGTTCCCTGGGAGTGGTGTTGCATTCCCCACCACCTTTCATGGATAAGAGAGTTATAGACACTCTATTGACAATATTGTTTTTTTAGTGGCAAACTTTACCATCAGCTAACGTCAAAAGAGATCCCTTTCACAATGGTAGTTTCCTTCTGATATGTTTCTCTCATCCCTCATTCTCAAGAGTGCAATTTGACGGTTGTACAGAACTAAGGAATTTTGAGGCAATTAAATAATGGGGAAATGCAGTGTTTATTAAGAAGAGAATTGGGACATTATCTATGATTACAGTAGTCAGCCTATTAGAGTTAACACTTTAGGAAGAAAGACCAGGGAGATTAATTGTAATCCTAATTAATGACGAAGTTTACAGTCACATGGGAAAGTAATGATTAATAGATAGTATACGATGGGCATTACAAAAACCAGGGCTGCAGGCCAAAGTAAACAAGATATTAAGAAATGTGTAACGTGCAGGTTTGCGCCAATATGCGACAAAATAGTTGGGCAGTATAAGCTGTCACCAACCAAATGATTGACAGCCCTTCAGTAACCACCTCAAATCTTCACTCCATAACTAGAATTTTGTGACATATTAGCAGACCATGGCTTTAACAATGCTGCATACAAGCAGCAGCGTCTGGCTCCATGATAAGGCCGCAAACAAAGATAACGCCTGGCCTAGCTTGCTATTTAAGTCATGGATTATGATTGATTTTAAATAATATTTTCTTTAAAAATATCTTTAAAACTAATTTAGGAAATCAAAAATGTTGATAACTTTTATTGGTGATTTCTGAGAAAACGAAACTGTATTTTCAGTTATTATTTACCTCCTCTTAAAGCATAAAAATAGCTTAAATAATTGAAAAATTAATTTAGAATTTTGAACGACATCCAAATCATCATTTGAAAACTTTCAGCATCCCAGTGGATTACATTCCAGAGGATTCAAGACAACTGTTGTGCTTCATGCCAGATTTGCCCCCATTCTCAAATTCCCAATTCCTTACCTGCAGTTCCAAACTCCATTTGTTCTTCAGCCGCCCCCAAATCCCCAAACTCAACCTTTAGATTTGAAGATGAATCCTAAATTTCATTTATGAGGTTGATGTGCGGATCAGGCTGAGCCTAATCCATCACATCACCCCTCCTGCAAATACAAGAACTTATAGAACTCCTTTGGACATCGTGCAAACTCCTCTGGCGTTTTCCAGGTTACTTCCACTGGATATCTCTCCACTTCACCAGGAATTGCCGCTAACCTCTCACCCATCATTTGTTCAAGATTTGTTCAGACTCATATTACCAGGTGTCCTCCTCTTGTGAGCTCAACAGACCCAGCTTTTCTGGTCCTCATCTCCAGAATTCATGATTTGTGAGTTATGAATAACCATATGGGCCCTTAACACTTCTGGGAGATCCAATTTAAACGCAACCTTGTTGATAACCCAAAAACTACCTTATATGGAACCAAAAACTTTGGTCCAAGCTTCTAGCTCTTTAATGGTACCGCATACTTCTTTGCCACCACCAACGCCCAGTCTCCCAGAGCAAATAATGGGTCTGGCGCTCTCTGTCAATCTGCATACTGCTTCTGCCGCGCTGTGGCATGCTCCAAGTTATTATGTAACTTCTTCCAAATGTACATTATTCTGTAGGATAATTCATCCGACCCCTAGCATACATTGCCACCTGACCCCCCATTCAATTCCAAATTTGATCCTTGGTTCATGAAGGATGGGGTCATCTCTAACGACGAATGATAGTGGTTATTATAGGCAAACTAGGCCAATCTGATCAGGTAACCCAATCGTCTTGATCCAAAGGAGGTAGCATCAAACGTATTTCTCTAATATTTGGTTTACTCTTTCTGTATGTCCATTAGATTGAGGATGATATGCCAAAGCCCTACATGGGCGAATTTTCAAGTTACTGAGCAAATTTAAACAAAATTTTGATAAGCTTGTGGTCCACAATCTGAGACAATCTCTGCCTGCAGGCCATAACAGGTGAATATCATGTCTATAAAAACCCTTTCAGTGTCTTTGGATAATAAATTTGAGGTACATGGGAAAATCTCGGTGTATTTAGTCAGGGAATTGACAATAACCATCATTGAATCCTTCCCTTGGATCCTGGGTAGACTTGTAATGAAATCCATGCTAACTGACCCCCACGGCCAGCTTAGAATCTGGAGTGGGACTAAATTGCCTTCAGGCTGCCTCCACAAAGGCTTTTACATGAACAAACCATGCACTCCGGCACATATTTGTAATATTTTTCCACAGTCCAGTCCAAAAATATTTACGCCGCACCAGTTTGACCATCTTCTCAACCCCTGGATGTCCCACCAATGGGTGGTCATGTGAAGCCTTCAGCACTTCCCACTGTAGTGATGTATTTGGAGCCCATACTCGTGAGTCATGGTAAAGCATCCAATCTTTCTTCCCATACATACAATGATGGCCATGATGTTGGCTTCCACAATTCCCACTCATAACCAAAGACAAAATGCTGGCCTCCTTTGCTTCTGTCATATTTCCTCCACCAGTTCATCCTCCCCGCCACCATCATGGCAAATTGGTCTGACTGGAACATGGTCACTGTGTTATACTCCTCCAACTCATCCTTCTCATATGCTAGCCCTGCATCCTAGATCAACCAATCTGCTACGAAGTTGATAGCTCCCAGATGGTACTCTACTTGGACGTCATACTGAACCAGCTCCACATGCCACCAAGCTTAGCCTTGATTCATTTTCTGGGTTCCAGTAATACTCCAATACCTGATGGTCTGTCAAACCTACAAAAGGATGATGGACATACAACAAGTGGTGCTGTCACTCCTTTAGCACTAAGACCACTGCCAGTAGCTCCTTGTCATATATCATTATAGTTTGTTTCTGCTGGAATTATTTTACAGCTGAAATAACATTTGGTGCTACAACCCGTCCTCTCCCCTCTGTAAGAGTACTGCTCCCTCAGCAAAATTTGAGGCATCTGGTTTAACCACAAAAGGTTTCTCAGTATCACGATGGGAAAAATGTCTCTGAAATGAGCTTTTCTTTAAGCAGGTTGAATGCCCATTTCTTTTCCTCACCCCATATGAATGGCACATATTGGGTCAATCACCTAAGCGGCAAGTCTAACTTTGATAGATTCTTTATGAACTGTCAGAGGAAATTCGCCATCCTCCGGAAATTTCTTACGCCTGTCTGATCTATTAGTGACTTTCAAGCGCGCACCGCCTGTATCTTATTTGGACATATCCATGAGCTTTTCTAAACATGAAATTCCCCAGGAACTTAACTGACTCCTGGTTAAATCCACACTTTAAAGACTTCAGCTATAATCCCTCCTCTGCCAACGCTTCCAGGACCTCCCACACATCGCAAACATGTGCCTCCTTAGAAAGTGAAAAAACAAGGATGTCATCCATAAATGTGTTGAAACACCAGCCAATCATTCGACTAAGTACTCAGTCAATCATTTTTTGGAGCACCGCCAGGGAATTGCACAGCCCAAATGGCATAACTCATTTATTGGAACATTACAAGATGGCATTTGAATGCCGTGCACTTCTGGTGCTCCAGCCTTATGGGTACCTTATTGAACGCATCCGCCAGATAAAGCTGGGTGATGATGTTGCACTCTGTGACCATCAGCAGGATGTCTCTCACTAATGGCATTGGATAAGGGTCTGGCTTTGTGACTGCATCCAATTTCTGGTAGTCCAAGCACAGCTGTAACTCTCCACTTGCCTTGGGCACCAACAACGCTGGTAAAGCAATGGCAGATTTTGAGGCTTTATCAATTCTCCTTTCAGCATCAAATTCACATGATCCTCCAATGTGGCTTTGGCTTATTAGTTCAGCAGATAGACTGGGTGTTGGAATTTCAGTTAAATACATTATCTGACCTAATGCTCAATTAATTTATCTGACAATTGGTGGTTACGTTTATATCTTGACAATGGTTGCTGACTAAAGTGTTAGTCTATTTTCATCAGGAATCATCCCCTGATGATACAGAGCAAGAATTTGATGAGGGAACAACACACAATAGTCAAATTATTATGGGAAATTGTTTGCAGCAAATGGATGGGTAGTCGTTGGAAATTAATTAGGCGTTTTTATACTTGTGAAAAAAGGTTGAATCTTCATTGGGCAACGCAACCTGAATCAATTAATTTTAAGTTCCTGACACCAATAAATTGGTCACCAAACACCAATGATTACTTTACTTAAGAAAATCAAGGCGAAGATATCCATCAAGGTTGTATGCCTAAAACTTAAGAGCTAATCCAATTTAGGGTAACAAGTAATTGATCCCAGTAGACAGCTGAAAATATATGCACCGAATATATTAAAATATCCCCCAACAATTTTCTAATAAAATTAGATTTAAACTTGATAATAACTTAGTTGTTTATATATGATGTATAGATTACTCTTGAGATAAGAGTTCTAGGATCAGATATCCTTAAGTTGCTGTTATCAAATCTCCGCTTGGCTCTGTGTAAAGAAAATAGGGAAGTGTTCCCTACCAATAAAAACATATATCCAAGACAAAGAAGTACCTATATAGCGTTGGTCCCTTTACTCAACGTGGCTTTTGGGAAATCAAATTTAATAATAGTCTTCATACTATTATTTTCCCAGTTATCATTTTCAGTTAGTCAACGCAAGTGGTCAAGAATTTGTGCAGTTGAAATCAGGGAGAAGAAGCAAGCTATCATCTAAGCGGCCCAAATTTTAACACTGTGCATCCACAGAGGAGTTCCGACCCTTCATTAAAGTAAAATGAAAATAAAAATGGCCCAGAGGAGAGAAAGGAATATCCATTTTTTGGTCCAAAGACCTCCACAAAGTCAAGGTATTCTGCTGGTAACTTCTCTTCCTGAATGAACCTCAGGGTTAGTTCATTTGACTCATGGTTTCCCACCAGCATCCTCCATTTTATTGGCAGACCCATCATCAGGTTCAAAGATACGGTACTGGAAGGCACATCAATTTGGGGTCTGAACTAATTCCACCACCACATCCCTAGCATCACTGTGTGGCCAGGTTTTCAATTGCACAAAAGTGCTCCCAGAACCCAAAAAGGTCCTGCATACCTTCATTCAAGGGCTCACTCGCCATGATGGCGCCCTCCATGATGCCTCATCAAATACCACCTCTGGTCCCTTCCACACTTGCAACTTCAGGCGCTCTGCCAATGAAAGCTCAATGTAGTTCTCTTCCACCATAGTATCTACCAGGGCCATTGCCCCTTCTGTTCCGCCGTCTATGCGCAACTCTATGGGGATAAACAAACAAGGATAAAGTTAAGAAGGCGATTTATTTCTAAATGAATCTTTCATTGCAAAAGGATATTGATGGAAATTTAAGCATATTCCCCTTCCCCTGCATATGACCCACTGATATAAGGGCTTCATCTTCTTTTTCCTGACGCCCTCTCCCTTATACTTTTCTAAAGTTTCCTTGGGGCTAAGACAGCCTTTTGACTATGATGGCCACCTATTGGGACTGTCCATTTCCTGGTAACACTGATCCTTCACGCCGTTCCTGTGTCAGCACTAGTTGCTACTCAACTTATACTGCTAATTCCACTTCCTCCCCTAGCGTTCCATGGACCTTTCCTGCCGTCAAAGCCGCTGAAAATTTGACTGCAACCCCTGGTGGAACATACGTGATTATTGGGAATCTGCAACCTGGGCTGCCTTTGCCATCGGATGGAAAACTTGTGCATATTCTTCCATTGAGCTACGTCACTGGCTAACTATCAAAAGTGCCAACCACGCCTCACTTTTGCTTCAGCTGGATATGCCACCCAGTCAATCAACTCCACACTCTCCCCCATTGAATATAGCAATCTCCCTTACTCCTCAATAAGTTCCTGAAACCATCCCACCAATTCTTGTGGTAACGCGTCACCATTTGGGTTAATTGTATCGCAGGAGGAAATTCCCCCTGTTGCCTGTGACAACTACGCCTGGAAGCGGATATGCGCAATGACCTGATGGAGTTTGTCCAGAGCCTCCCTGGACAACACCACACAACCATCAGGTGATTTAATTTTTGCCTGGATCTCCATGGATTGTGAGGTTGCTTCCCTATAATCATCCCGCTTCATGTAGCAAAAATGCCAATGAGAACCCTAACATAACCACAGTCAATAGATGTGGGTTCCATTCCTCCCTGCAAGTGACTAACACTTCCTCCTGGGGCTTTACAATACAGAGATGAAGGTATTTGAGTTACGTTTTATGTAACTTGCAGGTTCACGCCAATATGCAATGAAGGAATCGGGCAGTACAAGCCATGTCACCAAATTACATTATTGACAGCCCTGCAGAGAACTACCCCCAAACCTGCACGCCATTGTCAGCATTTGCAACATATTTGAGGACCATGGTTCTGGTAATTCTGCATGCAAGCAGCTGCATCTGGCTCCATGACAGGGCTGCAAACGAATATAACGCCTAGTTCTAGCTCACTAGTTGAGCTCATGGATTCTGGTAGATTTTAAATAATATGTTCCATAAAATAACTTTCAAACTGATTTTTAACAAGCAATAATATTGATGGTTTTATTAGGAATTTCTGATAGAACGAAAAATGTATTTTCAGTTAAAAATTTCCTCATTTTAAAGCCATTGTGATAACTAAGTAAACTAAAATACTAATTTAGGCCTTTGAGTGAAAGCCAAATCATTGTTCACAAACCTTCTTCATCCCAGTAGATTGAAATTTGGAGGATTCAAGACACTGATCATGCCACACGCCAGATTAGCCCCCGCTTTTAAATCCCAAACCCTTGCCTGCAATTTAAAACTTCATTATATCTTCCACCATCCCAAAATTTTTCAAACTTGACTTCTGGATTTAAAACCAAATTGAAATTTTGTATAAATTTGATGTGCAAATTGGGATATCCAAATCAATGATAAAATGGAGTTACTATGGCGTTGAGTGAGGATTCAACCTTTGTCATATTTACTAATATCTGGCAGATTTAGCCAAGGTTGCCAACAAAATTTTTATAAAAATTCAGCAACTACATATAAAACGCGGGCTATGGAGAGAAGTAATCTCATGTAAACCCTTTCTCTAGATATTAGTTAAATATAAAAAAGTGAACTTTAAACTAATGGTTGAGAAAAACGATAACTATAAAGGCGCATCTCAATAGTCTTTGCCTGATGTTATGGCTTCAAAATCACCCACATTTATAGGGTAGAGTTCTTAGAACACACTTATCCTAACTAGAACCCCAGCTTTATAATTCCTAGGTTACGTTGCATTTTCAAGCCTTTATAGTTTGGGAACAAACAATTGACCACTTAAGTTTATTTAGCTCACTTCAAACCTCTCTGTCACGTGGGACAGGGGTAACCTTGATAAATGCTGCCACTTAACTCCTCTTTCACCAGATCATACCCATTTTAATGCTACTGATAAGAGCCTACCTAGGGCATACCATTCAGAAGGGCTCCTTTCTCTTTTCTTTTACCTTGAATACACTAAGCCATTTGAACTTTGCAACTGTACACTAAAGATATTTCCTATCTCCATTTATCATCCTCTACGGGTTTTCAAACAGTGGTAGAAAAGGAGGTAGAGGAAGAGGATGAGCACATGGAAAAATATGAGGTAGAGGAAGCGGAAGAGGAATATGTAGAATAGGATTGTGGGAACAAAGATGACACTAAAGTGCCATCAAGAAAGGTGGCAATCTGAATAATACTTAATAAACAGCTATCTATCTTTTATATCTCCCTACCAGGTCAAATTGAAGGTGAGCGCCAAAGAAATTTGATCTATGAGGATCTGTAAAAGGTGCCTCACTCCTCTGATCCACCAGATCCAGAGGCAGATTTTTTAGAATATGATTACGCAGCAGCTATGCCCATTCAGTTTGTACCTAAATCCAAGCGGAGCCAAAATCCTCCTGTGGTTAAGAAACTGGAAACTTGTGTTTTCTCTCACTAAATTGAATAGATATAACCGCGCTTACTTACTTACTTATTCCATATGAAGGTTACAACTGGGCGGCGGCAAGAAACATTAAATGCCTTGGTGTACACCAGGTACAACTAGGAATTACATTGTACTGATGGTAGTTTAGGCTTTGAAGGTTTCCAGTTATTACAAGGGCCCCTGTTATAGGTGCCTCCACATCCTTATGGTCAACTTCCTCTGTGTAAGCCTCTCAAGTTCAAGGCACTTGAACAAGTTTGTAGACTAATTATCAGCTATCTCTGAGTTTCTGTACCAGTGATCCTGAAAGCTTGTTTGTGGCGCCGCCTATCTGCATGCATTGGCTTAGAAGGAAACATGCTGGCGTTTACAACACATACCTACTCTGGGTAAAATTATCTTGCTACTAACTTTGGTCACAAGTAACGCGGTGGCAGCAACAGCAGAGCACTCCATCTCAGACGCTGTACCTGACCTTCCCACTTTGCTGCAAATCCTGGAACCTTACAAAGATGTTTAATGTTGAAAATGCCAACTTTATTCCTAAGCATTCTAAGTTTAACTATAATATCAGTTGACATCTGATCTCATAAGATTAACTTCCTGTTGTACCCATACATGGCACAGGATAATAAAGCCCTCAGGGTATGGATTGATAATATGGTGGCTAAGGTGTTAATGAATAATAAAACTTCAACCGTCCCATCTTAGTGGGTTTTACCCAGAACTAGATGGCACACTGCAGCCTTGTGTGGTCTATGGACTTCCAAATAACGTCATTGTCCCTGATTTATATCCCATCCCTTTAGAAGCTGCCATTCCCCTAGCCATTTCCAAGTTTTAAGGACATTTCTAAAATTGAAAGTTTAAGGTTTTTAATTAAGAGAGGGTGAAGTATGTCAGGGAATGGTTAACTGCTATTTGGATGCAGTTTGTAATTTATCAGTTCTAGGTTATGCCATTTAGCTTGAAAAACGTGCCAGCAGTGTTCCAGAGCCTCATTGACAATGCTTTTAAAATCCCAGGATTTCCTACGAAATTGCATATGGTGATGGTAATTATATTTCACTCTTCAAATGCTGGAAAACATACCAAGGATTTGGTGGTCGTGGTTGCAGCCCAACATAAGGGTGTATTAGTTGCAAAGCCGTTCAAATGTGAGTTTTCAGGGATAAGGTGCAGTTACTGAAGAATCAGGTATTAAAGGATATTCACACTATTGAACCTCTAAAACTGAATGCTGTTCGCTCTTTGCCTACTCCTGTGACACAGAAGCAACTGCATAGCTTTATTGACTCTATCACCTTTTATAATAGTTTTCACCAGCCATCTCTGAACTTGCGGCTCCCTAACATCTCCTCACTGGTAATAAAGAACTATCTGTTTAAACCTAAAAGCAAAAAAGCTTTTGATGCAGAAAATGAAGTTTTCCCAAATTTTTGCGTCATTCTGCTGAGGAAAAGCCTTTTATTTTGCATGTGATACCACATGAAAGACAGTCGGTGCCATCTTGTTGCTAACATGAGGGTAAGAGCATCCCATTGTCAGAAAAATGGCAGAAGAAGTTTAGACCGGCCTGCCAGTTGGGATGCATAATCACCCAAAAAAGCAAGTCAGAATGCCAGTCGCATTGCCACTCAAACGACGTTGTATATAGCGGGAAATTGTGTGACAATGACTCGTTGATGTAGGATGAGCGTGAAAAGAAAACTGGTAAAACCAATCAGATACAACCCCAGACCCTGCGGGCTGTGCTGCAGGGAGTTGCATTAAATATTAACTACTTCAGGTTCACCAGTGGAAGGGGTTATCACCAAGGAAGAGACAAGGGGGCGTATCCTTGCTTATAAATGAGATATATGAAGCCACAGGATTCCAATACCCTGATAGCGGATAGCTTCATTAACGGGATTAAATTCCCAGAAATTTCTAGCACGATGGATCCAGTTGACCATGGCGGTAGTGATTGTAACCATTAAAACTGGTATAGCCCATCCAGTGTAAGGGCTGATGGGCTACCAAGTTAGCACCATCAGGACTTTAACAAGAGAAATTAAAGTAAAAATAAATTTGGGTTTTGATTGGAGTTTATTGGAAAGCAAAGTAAAGAGAATTGACCAACAATTTTCTCAATGCAATGCAACTGATTAAATAGTGTTTTATTTGGTAGTAGGTCAAAGCAGAGATTGGAGCCCTCAAATTCAACCTAACTTAGCGAATTTTTGGGGAGGGGGAAAATAGTTCTAATTTTAAACCAATATTGAAGGATCTGGCAGCAGGCTGATTCATCATCAGTTTTTCCATTTTTACCTGGACTAAAGCTCAACTGCGTTTATGTCAGTTGGCACAATGGCATCTGGCCCAATGGGCAACAGGAATCCCCCAGGGCCACCCCACATAGGGGCGGTCCCAATTTGTTGAAAACAGGTTTGGGATGGCCAACCCACCCATGCCTGGTTGCAGGGGCGTTTGCTCAGCCAAACAAGTTACATCAGTAAAAAATCCCAATTCTTGATATAAGAGTTTTATATTATTGGAAACAGTCCTTGATGGTGATACTTGCTCATTGGGGATTGTCCCCAACAATTTTAAGTGAATTTTTAGCATTAGCAATTGTACTGCTCAATGACTTGATGTCATCAATGATTCTGGCTGATAATCAATGGTTGTCTCTTTTTGACCATTAGTTTTTTCCCATCAGTCTTTATTCCCATTGATTTCAGACATTTTGGCTTTGATTCTGAGGATTTGACTCCGATGGTTTTATAAAGTCCCTCCCACTTATGGGGAAGATGGATACTAATGATTTTGGAATATATTCCTCAATTTGGCGAACTAGTTTGGCGGAGGCAAGCGCAGGGCCCAGGGGAGGAATTTTCAGGGGGAGCGCTGTTACCCAGATTTTGTCTACCACGTGGGCGAGGTCAACCTGGGTAATGCGGGGTACAGCTGCCCTCTTCAGACCCTTCTTATTTGGGAATGGAAAAATCGACCAATCCATGCAAAGGAGATGTTCCCACGGAATTACATTACCCTTTCCTTTTTCTAAAGGAGGGGCACTACCGCCAGGAAACTGCGTAAGGGCTACATTTTTGTGCACCTTGGGAAACTTTATCGCCATCAAAGATGCAACTTTTTTGGGGGAGATGGGGAGCATCAGGATGGGACCCATGAAACGCCTAAACCAGTTCCATGTAGTTTGTGCAATTGTGGGCCATGACACAACTTTTTTTGTAGGCTGGATAACCTTTCCAGGAGATGAGATACTGAACTGACCTCCAAGGTTTATGGGATGCTAAAATACTTTCCACTTCAGCCTCCTCCGCATCCTTAATTACTATTGGCTCAGGGTCCACAGGGACAGTCCCCTTGAATGGGGACAACTGAGATACGTGGAAGATGAAATTCTGTTTTAAGTGAGTAGGTAACTTTAACCAGAAAGCACCATTGCCTAAGTCTTACTCCACCAAGTGGGGACCTGAACGTTTGCTTGCAAACTACTGGGAGGGTACCTGCATCCACAAAGGGCGCATATCAAGCATGACATATGAATTCACCACTATGTCATGGCGGGAAGCCACTTCCAATTACTAAACCGCTTGTAGTCACTTATAGCTTTAGTGAGATGCTCCTACACTAATGATTGGGTAGACCAAATGTACTCTGTATAATCCGTGGCAGTAGGAACCTCTGGACGCAGGCAGGGTCCAACCAAAAATGAGGTTTATACCCCAAAGTTGCTTCATAGGGAGAAAACCCCGTAGAGGCATGAGTTCCATTGTTATACGCAAATTGAGCGAGAGGGAGGTCATTAGCCCAAGTATCCTTCACGGCTTCAGCATAAAAGCTCAAGTACTGCTCCAAGATTTGGTTAACCCGCTCTAATTGTCCAATGGACTGGCGATGCTATGCTGTGGAATGGCAAGGGATAATTTTTAAAATGGACAAAAGCTCATTACAGAACCATGCTGTAAACTGAGAACCATAGTCACTGATGATCTCCTGTGGGAGACCAAACATAGAAAACATATGGCGCATAAAGAGATGAGCAGTTTCTTCTGACATGATTGTGGAAGAGCATGGAATAAATAGAGAAAATTTAGTAAAACAATCAACCACCACCATCACCACCGTGAATCCTTTAGATCAGATTAGTTTGATGATAAAGTCCATGGACACCAATGTTCATGGACCCTCCGCCTGTTGTAAATGATAGAGAACGCCATTTCTTACTGATCAATCTGACTTGGCTCATGCGCAGGTAGCGCAATCAGTGATCCAGGCTGATACTTCTTTTGATAGTCCCGCCCAATTGTAAGTCCACTTAATCAAGTCAATACATTTCTTATTGCCCAGATAACCGATTTTGAGAGGATCGTGATGGGCCCAAAACACCTCAGCTCTAAAAAGAGGAGGAACACAAACCTGTGACCAAAAATAAATGAGACCCTCCACCAGAGAATATAGGGAATGTTTGTGAGTTAAAAGAGACAATTAGTCTAATAACTCCACTCCTTTGGGACAGGTCATTTGAGCTTCTAAAACCCATGAAATAAGAGGAGCATCAGGAGCTAAGTCTACTTATGAGACCATGGGAGGTAAGATGAATAATATTTGGGTGGTGGGAATCATGGTGGCCAGGTCCGCTTCTTCTGAGTCTGTGGGGTAATGAGCAGGGTTGCAACTAAGGAAATCAGGGAGCACGTTTAGCGTACCTTTCATAAACTCATATCTAAAATGAAACTACACAAATACTGATAGGTGCAAGCTTGCCTATTTGCTAACTTTTGTGGTTTACAAAAAAATCAGGAGGGCTTAGTGATCCATACGCATCATTAATTCATGCTGAGCGCCTTGTAACATATTTTGCCAATGAGTCAAAGCCCATGCTAAGGCTGCCAACTCCTTATCATAGATAGCTCGGGATTTTTCAGTAGAGGAGAATTTTCAGGAAAAGTAAGCAGCTGGATGTTCTAAACCATCGTGCTTCTGAAGAAGAACTTCCCCAACTGCAACGGATGAGGCATCAAATGCAACAATATAGGGTTTAGAGGGGTTAGCGTGTTTTAGAATTGGTGGCGATAAGAACACATCTTTAATTGACTCAAACGCCTGTTGGCACTCAGTTGACCAATGAAAGGGAACATTCTTACCCATGAAGGTGTGAAGTGGAGCGGCTAACTGGGAAAGGGCTGAAAAATTTCTTTAGAAAAATGATAATGCCCAAAAACTTTTTAATTTTTTTTGGGTTGTTGGGGTTGGCCATTTGCGGATGGCATCCAACTTGTTGGGAGGAATAGCATACCCATCTTTTAGAACTAAATTTCTTAAAAAAGTAACTTCCTCCTTATAAACTCACATTTTGAAGGCTTGACAAACAGGCCTGCCTTGTATAAAGCAGCCACAACCAAATTAAGTCAATTGCGTGTTGTTCAGGAGTTGATAAGTAAATCAAAATGTCTTTAATATATGTGACCGCGCAAGTGAGTTTGAAGATCGCCCAGAACACTATTGATCATTCGCTGAAATGTGGCTGGTGCATTCTTCAACCTGAAGGGCATTACTTGAAACTTGGAAAATACCTCTTTTTGTTTGGATAGCGGTAAACCATTATTGACCTTCCATCACCCAAATTTGATCAAAAGCATTAACAAGATCGAGCTTAGAGAACACACAAGACTTGGTAATTGCTTGACCAATAGTTTGCTCCAGGGGTAAAGGGTAGGGATAATGTACTGTGATTTTATTCAGGTGATCATAATCCACGCAGGGGCAGAGGGAACCATCAGCCTTCTTGGCAAAAACAATGGGAGAAGCAACTGATGATGTTTCTTTAAATAACCAACCTTTCTTAAGCATATCGTCTAACCAAGCACTGAGAGCAGACTCCTCCTCCGCTGTGTGTGTATACAAAGAAAAGGTAATATTCAACAATTGCACTGTTGTTCTAAACCCTAAATCGAATTTAATATGGGGGAGACGGTCCACCTTCTCAGAAATGAAGATACCTTGATATCACATCAATGCCTTGGGAAAATCTGAAAGAAGACCCACAGGGGAAAAGAGGGAAGTGATGGACTGCAGCCTTGAGTTTTTGTAATGGTATCTACTAGAGGAAACTCCCCCTCCTTTGATCATAAGCAAAGGACAACATATTAGACTCCATGTAAGTTCTAACATTGTTGGCACCACCATCCTACCCACTAAAATCATTGGAAACACCAAGTTTAGCGTTTTGGAGAACCAATAGCAAAAGCTAAACTGATGAACTGGGAAAGGTACTGGTCGTTGGACGAGGTATGAGGGCTGGGAGGCTGGGAGGCTGATGAAGCAACTATCACCAAAGGACCTAAGTCCAGGTTGAGCTCCAATTATTGGGATAGCTCCACATTCATAAAATTACCCGCTGCTCCAGTATCCACCAAAGCCTCAAAGGGTTCATAGTGATCTCTGATGCTAATCTTCATGGGCAATAAAAAATGTGAAGTTTTTTATTGGTAGATTTGGTCATCTCTGCTGTAGCTGAAGAGATAGCTAATAAATCAGGGGGAAGGTTGGGGTCCTTTTCAGGAGTAAAGTTGGGAAGAGTAATGGCTTGGGAACTAGTTACTTTGATCTGGGCTTTTACAGATTCATTAATAGGTGAACCAGGAAAACACAACTTAGGCGCAGGAATATTGGCTGATTCTGAGGCCAGTGACAATACTGGTTCAATGTTAAGAACAGAATCCGAGAATTGTTGGGTAGTCTGATCATACAATTTCTCACTTAAAAGTGGGAAGCATAGTGAAGGGAGACATTGAAGGAGGTCACATCCTTACACATTTGTTCCACTGTCCCCATAGGGGTGGACCAAACTTTGCGATAGCAGAGGCAGAATCCATCACTGATCTGAAGATTGCTTGGAGCATAGCATTAGAGAACTCAAGAGCAGGAGTGTTGAATATTTGGGCTGTAGATGGATGGCTGGTCCTTCTTTGTCCGTGGGGCAGAGTTTCGGGTGTCTGTTGTATGAGGACAACAAATAGGATGGTAATTTAGAATTTAATTTAAAGCTTATGTTGGCACTTCAATAGTATATGTTGTCATTTCACTTGGAAGATGGCACGCCACCCTGATCCTACTGATCCCAAGTGAAAATCGACTAATATAAAAAATGAACGTACTAAACAAAAAAGTTTATAAATTAAATTATAAACAAATCCAGTAGTGAAAGGATATTTTATTAGTGTAAATGCAAAGTTATTTATAGGGTTCAATGTTAACCACATCTTACCCATGACGCCTTACTTTCAGTGACCCTTGCCATGTAAAAAGTTTGTAATGACATATACAAATACTTTGACTCAGGGCATCATGCTCAGCCTCAGAGTTGGAGTAAACACCATCATCATCCTTGAAATGGCGTTTTGTCATACCTTCAAAATAGCTAAACTGATTCACTTTCACGTGCAATTGGCAGCACATACCAAGGCGATTTATATCACTAATTAGTAATTAATTTGACCAAAAACTTGACTGACATTAAAAACTAATTTTGACATAGACCAACGAAGCCCATGTGCCCGAGTTATTAAATCAAAACTTAAATTTAAGTTTGACCTAACCAACAAAGCCCTTGAGCCTGTGTCATCATAGTCAAATATAATTAAGTGAAATTGCTAGGCTGTGAATTCTAAGCTTTGCATAAGCTTAGAATATACCTGGTCCATAATCACTAATATCTGATATGATCCATAATAAGTTTCTAAACAGCTCACCTTATTATGTCTCTATCAAATATCTGATAATTAAGTCCAGTCAATTACTCAACAAGGAGCTTGCTCATGGAAGGTTGTGATTAAAGAGGCCAAGCTAGGGACTTCAGCCATAGAGGAAAACAATTGAAATGAACAGTCTGAACGTGACACAGGGGGTTTCAAAGCAGCCATTACTACTGCGACAAGTGAGGTAGAATCCCCCACATGGTCAGTGAAACGCAGAAGTCCTTGCACCATCTGACAGGCAGCCCCTTCTAAGGCATCTAAGAGGACAACACCTTGCTGGGCATTGTATAGTGCAGCGGTATTGTTGAGGGAAATAGCAGAATGCATTTGCACCTCAGCAATGGCGTTGAGGAATTGATTAGCAATATCTCAGGAAGAAACACTTGGATTCCCTTCTTGAGCATAAGTTGAGGGAAGGGTAGCAACCCATGGGGCTCTTCTGCCATAAAGTTTCCCCAAGATATTGCAAAAACTTCTCACAGAATCAGCAATTGACCAAACAAACAACTGAAAAAACTACTGATTCATATTCATTTGGTAAAGGGTAACCACTGCAGCGCCCAACTTGAAGAGAATGGCGGAAATGGCAGGAAACAATGGTTGGTCGATTATGTCAGAAAAATGGCATAAGAAGTTTAGACTGGCCTGCCAGTCAGGATGTGTAAGTATTCAAAAATCAAGCCATAATGCCGGAGGCATTGCCGCTCAAATGACGTTGTATGGTGCAGGAAATTGGGAGACTATGGCTCGTCGATGTAGGATGAGCGTGAAAAAAATTTAGTAATGAACCAAACAGATACAACCCCAGACCCTGCGGGTCTTACTATAGGGGGTTGCACTACTGATTAACTACTTCAGGATCACCAGTGGAAGGGGTCATCACCAAGTAAGAGACAAGGGTGCGGATCCTTGCTTTAAAAGTGAGATATATGAGCAAACAGGATTCTGATATCCTGATAGCGGATAGCTTCAATAATGAGATTAAATTCCCAGAAATTTCTAGCATGATGGATCCAGTTGACTATGGTGGGAGTTATTGTGATTATCAAAACAGGTATAGCCATCCAGTGTAGGGGCCAACAGGCCACCAAGTTAGTTACATCGGGACTTTGCCAGGGAAAAATGAAGTAAAATAAAAGATTTGGGTACTAGTGGTAATTTTATTGGAAAGTAAAGTAAAGAGAATTGACCAACAATTTTTCAGTGCGATGCAACTGATTAAGTAGTGTTTGATTTGTTAGTATGTCAAAGCAGGGATTGGGGTCCTCAAATTTGACCTAGCCAGTGAATTTTCAGGGTTGGGAGAAATAATTCTAATTTGAACTGACATTAAAGTATTTGGTGGCAGGCTGACTTACTATCAGTTTGTCCTCAAATGCCTGAACTGAGGTTCTACAGCGTTTTCGTTGGTTAGTGTGATGGCATTTGGCCCAACAAGCATTGGGAATCCCCCAGAGCCACCCCACATAGGGGAGGTCCCAATTGGTTGAAAATGGGCTCAGGATGACCAACCCACCCATGCCCAGTTGCTGGGGCATTCATTTGGCCAAATGGGTTATGTCTGGTACCAATACCAATTCTCAAATTGGGGTTTTAAATTATTGGTGACAGTCCTTAAAGGCGATACCTGCTCAATGGGATTGTCCTCAATGATTTTGAGGGGATTTTGGCATTGGCGATTGTACTGCTCAATAGCTTGATGTTATCAGTGATTCTGCCCAGGAATTCGATCCTTGTCCCTTTTTGACTATTAGTTTTTCACCTATCAGGCTTTATTCCCGTTAATTTCATACATTTTGGCTTCAATTCTGAGGACTGGTACCATCAGTCTTATAAAGTCCCTCACACTCATGGGGAAGATAGTTATTGATGATCTCAGTGCAGATTTCCTCAATTTGGCGGACAAGCTCAGCGGAGGCAAGTGAGGGAACTGGTGGAGGAATGTTCAGAGGGAGGAATATTACCCGACGCTCATCTACCACATGAGCGAGGTCAACCTGAGTGACAAGGGGTACATTTGCCCTCTTTGGACCCTTCTTATTTGGGGATGGAAAAATCACCTGATCCATGCAAAGGGGACGTTCCCCTGGACTTATAGTACTATTGCCACTTTATTGCTAACTTAGCACAACTTGGAGAGCCGCTATTATGTCTA
>JAKSZP010004239.1:0-111814 GCA_022478985.1 Massospora cicadina | reverse complement strand
CCAAATTATAAATATATAAATTTTAGGTTCTTTTATTTAATATTTAGCCAAGTTGATAGAAAACAGAACTGAGGAGCCTCCAGCTCCCAGTTCCTTCCCTATATACACATGTTAAAAGCTAAAATAAAATATAATATAAGCTTATGGTGCCAGCTTGAATGATGTTTGGTGTAAACTTTACAGCAGGATCGCGGAATCTTTACTCAATGGTTTCATGCCAGTTCCAATCCTCAACAGTTCCACGCCAGTTCCATTCCAAATCCCAATCAAACTGCGAAACTCCCAAGCACCCATTCCATTCCATTCTCGATTTGAATCCAAATTGAATCTCGAAACTACCCATTTTACTCGTTTTCCATTTTGTTCCAACTTGGACGCCCATCTTGCTCCTTGGCCTACTCCAAGCTCCGGCCCCTTAGGCGTCCTTGCCAGAACCAACGCCCCCTCCTCCTCCATACATACAGACACAGCCTGCCCTGTCTTACCAAAGATCAGGGCAATGTGATGCTGAGGATAGACCTCAACTGTAACAGGTGGGGCAGGAGGGGGAATTTCTCGAATTCAAACTGTTTGATTATGACATAACCTTTGAGGCCCCTGTGGAGCTCATCCGCAGGGATATCACAGTGCACGGTGCTTGGGAGTCAGTCAAATATGATGAATAGGTCATTTACCTCATTCCATAATGTGCACACCATGCGGATGGTGCGGTCTTCATTGTTAATCTTTACAGAGAATACAATTTTTGCTGCTTCCGCCACTTCTTCTGTGGACATGAAACTGACGTCCACCCATCCTCTATGTAAATTTTTATAAATTTACTGAGATGGTGTTCAGGAAAGTTGCAGAGAAGGCCTCCCCCATTTTTTCCCATGATTTGAGGATAGTATTGCCAACCATAATTCTAAGGCCATGCTTGAGGGAGAATAGGGGTTGGGAGTGTTCTATTATGGTGTATGCGCCCATTTTTTGCAGGAATTTCAAAACTTTGGGTGCGGCGCTGTACTCACTCTTTTTAGTGGGAGGGTGTGTCAACATTCTGCTGGGGCATTTTCCCAGGCAGGTTGGGAGGGCTTTGGGCCTTTCATGCTGGCCACTTTTGCCCAACTGGTATTGTTGCAGACAAATCTTCTCATATTCCTGGTTGATTGTCAATCTCAGAGAAATTGCGTAGAATCATGTTACCAAAAAGTGATAGTAACGGGAAATAAAAGCACAGCAAAAAGCTGTTACTGTTATCAATTTTTTATATATCTCTTGTCTAAACTTGGTATTTTCCCATTTGCAAAGGGAAAATTGGTCATATAACACGGCAAAAATGTGATTATTAAGGAATTAGGAAGCTCTTAACAAATAACTAACCAAAATCAGGAGTTTATGGGAATACAATTCTAAAAAGATTAAATTTTGGGAAATTTGCCAATTGTTTCTATGAAGAAGCACAAATCCTGATAGGAGCTAACAACATGAGCTGTTTTGACACTTGTATCGCCATGAAGGCAGCACTCCAACCTTATTGGTATTTACACTGATCCATGGCATCAACCTTTACCAATAATAATCCTACTTCCCAAATGGTAA
Organism: Massospora cicadina; assembly: GCA_022478985.1. Classification (NCBI taxonomy): domain Eukaryota; kingdom Fungi; phylum Entomophthoromycota; class Entomophthoromycetes; order Entomophthorales; family Entomophthoraceae; genus Massospora; species Massospora cicadina. The sequence goes on along the minus strand of JAKSZP010004239.1, from coordinate 110,233 downwards.
AGCACCTGAAAGTATTGGCCTTCTACTTTCAACGCACCAAACTGAGGTGTAAAACAACAGCTGCCTTTCAACTCAAACTTAACAAAAATACCTGAGCCCAAAAAGGATTTCCTATCAAATAGAGAACAAACCAAACAGTCTGGAATGGCCTATTAATGCATCACGCATCACTTGTAACAGATGCGGACATACTGGACACTATGCTGCCCAGTGCTGGACTAAGAAACCAAAGGATCAGGTGAGCTTCATCCAGGAAAACAAAACCTACGAGGATTCAGGAAAAGGCTCTGCAGTCTAGATGAGGAACGATCTAGATCTACAGATTGCCAAATCCTCCAGACAAGCTTGAAAAAAATCGATACCTTTGACATGTTTGTAGATGTATCTGTTTATGATTGTACCCAGCAGATCACAGGTCTAAATTTCTACGCAATACCTAAATCAAAAAAAATGCAATTAATCACAAAAATATATTAAAAGTTGCTCAACCCTATGCTTTTCAACAGTTGGAAAAGGCCAAAATGCCAACAATCAAGAAAAATTGCTAAAGATGAAGTTAGAAGACGTTAACTTTTTTGATTCCTATTGCTACCATCAAAGATTCATTTCCTGATATATCAGCTAAATCTTTCGCACTCTGGATTCAGAAACTAATGCTGCTATGTGATGGGATTTTGCCAAATTCTCTTATTTCCAAAAATTCCACCCCATCGATTCCCCCAGAATCATTGGAAGGAGAGAACAATATATCTCAATATATCAAGGTTGATGATCAATCTTATCCCGATCAATTGATTGAAGATTCAAATGCGCAGAGATTGATTCGCTCTGATAGATTATGAGACATTACAAAGCCTATATTTATTCCCTCTTTTCAATAATAAAAATTAGGTCAAATTATAACATGTATTTTTGTTTAATTTTATTACCTTTTTGATGAATCCACTCAGTGTAACTTTGAGAGATAACCTGCTTCATTGAAAGTGTAATTCAAAACTTCCAGATCGGTACTCACTACAGGGGCACTCTGAGTTACGCACCAGTGATAACATCAATCACTACATGGATTCTCAAATTTCGCCTGAAGAAGCTCAAGACCATGAGCAAGACCGCATATTACGATGAGTTTGTTTATATGAACCCCAAATCTCAAGGTTACCTTCCACGTTGGAATTTTGCGCCAGCTTGGAATTTTATGGTCCTAACTTAAGCTTTACATCAGATTTTCAACTACCACATGAGGTTTTATGAAATATTATCAATCAACTGCTTGAAGGTTCTTTAATTCCTGGAATTCGTGCTACCCAATCTCAATCTAATGCTGTAACCTCTATTTTGAAGGAAGTGTTGAAATCCTCCCAAATGCCAGGAATTGGCCCTGAACAATATCTGCACCAGATTGTTCACCCCACCTTATACCATTTATTACTCATAGTGGGAATGCACCATCAAGGGATTCTCAATTTACTAGGAGGATCTCAATCCTTGAATAATCATGTTTCTAAATTTTTTAAGTCTGCCTCCAAATTTAGCTGAGATAATCACAAGGCCATTATTAGTAATTGGACCCTTCTCAACGAAATTCATCAACATCTTATTCAGCTTGATACTGGGATGTCTAGTTTTGTCAATATTCAGTTCACAAGGCGAGTACAAGAAATTCAGAGATAATGGATAGAGGGTCTTTCCCAACTCTCTGAGCACAATCAATTAATGGGGGTGGAAGTTAGAAACCGTTTAGTTAACTTGGAACAGTTATACTCAGGAATTCAATTCCAGATTAATGAGGTAGAGAAAACCACTGGAGCTATGGGTCCCCAGGGGATTGAAGGACATCGTGGGCCACCTGGGGGTGTAGGACCACATGGACCACCTAGTGCTGATGGACCTCGCGGACCCCCTGGGAATGTAGGGCCTCATGTTCCACCAGTCGTTGAGGGACCTTGGGGGCCTCCAGTTGCTGACGGGTATTCTGGATTCCTTCAACAAATTTACTCTCTCTTGAGTGTGATGGATCGCTTGCATGAACAATTCTATAAATTGGCTAAGGAATGTAACTTAACCCCTGATGGGATACCAATCGATCCCCTATTGTCACTTCAGTCTTTATCTGATGAGTTGGTCAATTTTGGTAAATGGTCAAAGGATACCAATATCCTACTCCATGATTGTGAATCTAAAGGAGAAATGCTCCAAGCGAATATTGAGACACTGAACTCAAGTATAATGCCCAACAGGAACAAATTTTTGAACTATCCCGCCAATTAGATGAGAAAGTGGGGCTTGCTGAGCTGAACTGTCGGATTAGTAAAATTTTTACCAAAACTGCTGGTCCTTATTCTCAATTTTCTTCTCAAGCGTCAGACTCCAATTTGTATGTTTCCACTTAATCTGAACAACCCAGAGTACATGTTTTGACCTCTAATGCCCCCATGAGTTTCAAACTGGTATTCAAGGATAAGTACTCACCAGGGGAAGGCAGCATTATTTCCTTCCTCTATCTTTTATGAAAAGGCGCTAAGTGAGGCTACAGATCACCAGAAGATTAATTATTTGCCAAATTGCCTTACTCGTTTAGCTCAGGATATCATGGTACCTCACTTGATGACTTTCTCTACCTGGTCTCAGGTGAAGGAAGCGCTTATCAAAGAATTTGGGAGTAAGCAAACTCTGTCCTCTCAAAAACAGGCTTTTATGGGTATACAGCCCCACCAAAATGAATCTATCAAAGACTTTGCTCATTGGTTCTATTGGGAAGCTCAGACTCTAGTGGCTTGTGGTTGGTTAAATTTGGATGATGTGATTATGGCAGTTATGTCAGTTTTTTCTTCCAGAATGCAAATGCAAGTTTATCTAATCAGTGTAAAAAAGAATTTCTGAAGTATTTTGGAAATTAAGGAGGCCTTGTTGGAATTGCCTCCTCAATTCTCCAAAAACCTTCAAGTTTATGAGTCTCCTAGACCTAGTCGCCCCAAAGTATATGCTATGCCTGAGAATACTAGGGCGATCCAGTGTAACTACTATTGATATTTTCATACCAAGGATTATTGTTTCAAGAAAAAAGCAAATGCAAAGAAGAAAAGAGAAAAGTCCAATAAGATTCTCCACCTCAATAAAGAGATGAGTGAACAGAAAGAGCATCAGAGCCCAATTAAGTATAATAAAGACGAACATTCTTCTTATTCCTTGCCCTCCTTGTTGGCTTTATCCTCTCAGTTTGGAAGCACCTTTACCCATATTGACTTCCAAGTGAATCAAATCAATGCCAAAGCTATCATAGATACAGGATCTCAAGTTAATATCGTATCATCAAAATGCATCAAGCAAATCAAATTAACTCTCAATATTTCTCACTTTGAAGAATATGGCACGGCTGGACCTCAGAGTACTCAGTCAATTGGAGCTTTCTCTTCCCTTCCCTTGAAAATTGGAATTTAGCCTTTACAATCTTGCCATTGTACTTAATAACTTGAGTTATGACTTACCTTTGGGGACCCAATTTTTACAAGAATTTGATGGAATTATCAATTACCCCGACTCATCATTGTCTCTTTTGGGGTATAGAGTTACCTTACTTTTATCTGATCATGCTTCTAACTGACGTTGGTTATGTCTATTAGAAGGAACCAAAAGGTCTTATTCACTTAAATGTCACGTTGAAGATTATCACGTAATGTTATTCCCTAAATATGCTGATATTGAAGAAGGGATGCCTTTTAATCCCCCAAAAACTTAGTTTTTCGCCAAAATCACAGGTAATTGTTAACTCTTCTTTGCATTTTTTGATTCATAAAGGGAATTTGTTAAAAGTTCAAGGCATTTTCAATCCTTCTACTAAAGAACTCTTACCTTGTCATGGAGTATTGGATTATGCTTACTCAGGACCATTATCCATCTTGATGGCGAACCTTACCAATAAGCCAAAATTGGTAGATCAAGAGCATCGGATTGATTATGTCAAGTTACTGCCCTTATCTCGGATTTATGATGTTAAACCCTTTTAAAGTCTACAAGAATTTGGGTTGGAAAGTGATCAGAAATCCTTACTGCGGGTCCAGCTATTGGAAAACACCTCACTACAAAACAGGAGAAACATGTGCTTCAATTATTAGATGAATATTCCGACATTTTTGGTAAGCATACTTATGATTTTGGGAAGATGAAAGGAGTAATGCACTCTGTTGAAACTGGCGATCACCCTCCTATTTGTGCAAAGCCCTATTGTAAGTCTAAAGTAGAAGAATCCCAGGTTACTAAGGAGCTGCATCAATTGTTGGAGGCTGGATGGTTAAAACCCTTCAATAGTCCTTGGGCATCTCCATTGTTATTGATTAAGAAGAAAGATGGTTCCCACCAAGTTGTTATGGATTATCACAGACTGAATGCTATTACTTGATGAGATTGTTATCCCTTACCTAGGATCGATGATTACCTTAGGTTGTTGGCTGGATCCACCTATTTTTCGGCCATGGACTTAACCAGTGGATATTGGCAAATCTAGTTATCGCCAGAAGATCTTGTTAAGTGTGCCCTGATATTGAGTGAAGGGTTGTTTTTACAAACTCATATGCCTCAAGAATTAAGCAATGCCTCAGCAACTTTCCAAAGGGCTATGGAAAGTATGTTGCGTGATCTAAAGCTAACTTGTGTTCTGATATCTTGATAATATTACAATGTTTTCAAAACTTTACTGAGCATTTGGACCATCTAAAAAAAGTTTTCAGATGAATTCAGAGCTCTTCCTTAAAACTCAAACTCTCCAAATGTTCATTCTTTCTAAAACGAAATGTACTTTTTAGGACATCAGGTCTCAGCTAAAGGGATTTGACCCCTCTCAGACAAAAGACAAGCCATCCAATGAATGTCTCCTCTAACCTCTTTGCGGGATATTCAATTCTTTCTTGGCATGTTTGGGTATTACTGGCAATTTATGCCCAACTTTGCTGATATGGCTGAACCCTTATTTCACCTATTACAAAAGGAGTGCCCTTTGAGTGGGGATCAGCTCAAGAACAGTCTTTTAATTCTCTACATACTGCTTTTATCAAGGCACCTGTTCTTATTCATCCCCAATTTTACAAGCCTTTCTTTTTACATACTGATGCCAGCAACGTCGCTATTGGGGCTATCTTATCCTATTGTGATGAAAAGGAGAATGATCATCCCATCACTTTCTATAGAAAAACTTTGTCAAAGGCTGAACAGAATTACAGTGTCATGAGCGGGAGTTTTGGCTTTAATTTTAGCAATCAAGCACTTATGTCCCTTATTATATGGTAAAAATTTCATTGCAATTACCGACCATTCTTCCTTAAGATGGTTGCAGAACATGAAGGATCCTGATGGGAGATTGGCCCGTTGGGCTTTAAGGTTGAAAAATTACAATTTCTCCATTGTTCATCGTTCAGGTGCTCAACATCAAAATGTTGATGGGATGTCCCGACTGCCTATTCTGACTTTGGAACTAGATAAGGAAGAACGCTTATATAATCATATTGGATGACCTGAGTTGTAGTATCGAGAAACTGAAGAGGATTGAGCCTTTCTAAAATCAATTACCAAAGATACTATGATTCCTGAAAGAGCTTTGTATAAGAAAGTCAAATGCAAGTGGTTGCCCTTTCTGCATCCCAACTCTAGATTTCACGCTGTAATGGAAGGTCATGAACAAGTTGGTCATAGTGGCTTAAGGAAGACTCAAGAATGGTTGAAGACTCAATACTATTAGAACAATATGACTGAATTCATCCGAGAAACCATTGCCTCATGTCTTATTTGTAAACGCCATGGAACTACTAACCCTACTTTTCAACATCAAGTTATACCTTCAACTAAGGCATTTGAGGTAGTTAGCATTAAAGTTGTAGGTCCTTTTCCTCGAGGATTGCACGGACATCAGTCTATCATTATGGCTGTCAACCAGTTAACTAAATGGGTTGAGGCCATTTCCATTGCTACCCCCTCGTCTAAAGCTACAGCGCTATTCCTATACCAACATATCATTTCTTAACATGGGTGTCCCAAGGTCCTTATGTCAGATAATGGGACTAACTTCACCACACAACTTATACAAAATTTATCCAAATTATTTAACACTGCTCAGCAATTTGTGGTCCCCTATAATCCATCTACAAATAGGGCCATTGAACGATTTAATGGAACATTAGTCTCAATTCTAAGGAAGATGGCATACACTGTCCCAACTCAGTGGAATTTTTATTTGCCAAGTGCTGCGTTTGCTTATTGGATAAGCTATCATTGCATTATCAAGATGTCCCCTTTTAAGTGCATATATGGGCGGTATCCTTCAGTCCCTTCTAGTGTTTAGACAATTCTTGAGAAAAGCTTTCAAGAAATTATAATTTATTTATGAGTTCTCTGGCTGATGAACTTATCCGTCTTCAAGCTCAAGAAATGAAATCAATTGAAACAACCACATTAAAAAAGACTCAAAGGAGTAATCAACACAAACCTGCCTTACCTGAATACCAGATTGGGGATTACTTTATGTACTATATTCTTGGCCTGGTGGGCAAACTGAAAAGTTAGGAACCTAATATGTCTGTTACCTATTGAGTTATATTTCAAAAAGGACTAGAGTATTTGATTGTTCATGTTGATACTGGTATTATGGTAAATTGTATTCATCTTACGTTTTTAAGAAGTCACCCTCCACCACGATCAAATCTTGAGGGGGAAGTGTCAGGATTTCGCCAAATTCTCTAATTTCCAAAAATTCCACCCCATTGATTCCCTAAGCATCATTGGAAGGAGAGAGCAATATATCTCAATCTATCAATATTGAAAATCAATCTCATCCCGATCAATTGATTGAAGATTTGATCATGCAGAGATTAACTCATTTTGAAAGATTACAAGCCATTATGAAGCCTATAAATATCCCTTTGATAATAAGAATAAGTCGAATTATAACCCATATTTTCGCTTAATTTTATTACCTTTTTGGAGAATCCACTCAGTGTAACTTTGAGAGAAAATCTGCCCCATTGGAAGTGTAATTCAAAACTTCCAGACTATACAATCTTTTAACTTTAATCAAGATACACTGACCAAGGGATGGACATTACCAAAGCTTCAAAATCAAATAAGTAAAGGGACCAGCCCAAACAAAATTTAAAAAACCAAAAACTACTTCAACCAGGTAGGGAGCAGAGTGTAAATCTAGGGGAGCGTCCATTCTGCTTAGACTGGGCAGTGTTTCCATTCCTCAATAAAAAGGGTCCAAAGAGGGCGGATGTCTTTTTCATCACCAAGGGTGATCTCGCCCATGTGGTAGATGAGTGCTGTGTAACAGCTCTCCCTCTGAAGATTCTTCCTCCTATCCTTACACCTGCCTCAGCCAAATTAGTATGGGAATTAAAGTAATTTGCGCCAAAATCATTGGAAACTTCCACCTCCATGAGCTAGAAGGATCTTATGAAGTCGATGGCACCAATCCCTTAAAATCAAATTCCAAATGTTCTAAACCCATGGTAACAAGGCCCAATGTGCTCGCACATATGGTAGATGCAATATTAAGTATCAAATTCTCAGTAACACTTGTCAATGGCCTTGGGCCATTGTGAAATGTTGTCATTTTAAAACTTTCCCCAGTATCTATGGGTACAATACCAACAAGCGCATATCTCTTAGTCAGAATGTGTCTAGTGTCAAATCCCTAGTCTAAATTGCCAATGGCATCAGGTCAATTCAGACCTCCCCTCAAAATTCTGGGGACAAATCCTGAAAGGCATGTACCACCATCATGGACTGTTGCCTCTAGCTTAAAACCCCCACCTCAGAAACTGGGCCCTCAGAATTCAACCTAGCCCAGAAAATTTTTGAGGGAGGGGGAATAAACAATTTCAACCTGAACCAACTCCAAAGGAATTGGTGGTGGGCTGAGTCGCTGTTGGTTCAACCTTAAACACCTGACTCATGGCTTCACTCATTTCTGATGGTTAGCATAAGAAAGTCTGGCCCAATGGGAAACGGTAATCCTCCAAGTCCACCCCACATAGAGGTGGTCCCAACAGGTCAGAAACGGGTTCAGGATACACAACCCGCCTATTCTCAGATGCTTGGGCGTTCATTTAGCTAAGTGGGTAACATTGATTAACAATCCTGATTTTTGAGGTGGGGGTTTTGAGATAGCGGTAACTGTCCACAATGTAGGTACATGCCTGTCAGGCTTTGTCCCCAAAGATTTTGAGGGGAGTTATGAATTGGCAACATTAATGCACAATGGCTCAATGCCATTGGTAATTTTGACCAAGGATTTGTTACTAGACACATTCTGACTAAGATATATGCGCTTGTTGGCTTTGTCCCCATAGATATTGGTGCAAGTTTAAACTGACAACATTTTCCAATGGCCTGAGGCCATTAACAAGTGTTACTGAAGATTTGACACTTAGTTTTGCATCTACCAAATGTGTAAGCCATTGGGCCTTGTTAACATGGGTTTAAAACATTTGGAATTTTAATTTAAAGGATTGGCATCAACTTCATAAGATCCTCTTAGATCATGGAAGTGGAAGTTTCCACCGATTTTGGCGCAAATTTCCTGAATTTGACATACTGATTTGGCTGAGGCAAGCGTGGGGATAGGAGGAGGAATCTTCAGTGAGAGAGCTGTTACACAGCACTCATCTATCACATGGGCGAGATCTCCCCTGTGTGATTAGAGGGACAGCCGCCATCATTGGGATCTTTTTATTGGGGAATAGAAACACTGCCCAATCTAAGCAAAAGAAATGCTCCATCGGACTTAAACTCACCAGATGTGAACTTGTCTCAGAATGGAGGTTTAAAAATAATAAGGGAGGGCCCATAGGGGCCTTGGGAAGAGTGCTGCTCAAGCCTTTTGAGGCGAGACAAAGCACTGGCTAGTTGTTGCTCTAAAGCAGCTAACCTTGGTTCCAAAGTAGTTGTCATTTTTAAAGCAGGATTTTGGTGGTATACAGGGTCCCCTGTAGTGAGCACCACTTGTTGGATTTGTTGGTGTGGGAAATGGTCGCTGGTGCTTGTTTACCTTAATTCAACAAGTTGGGATTAAAACCAATATATGATTATAAATTTAATAAACAATCATAACTGGAAAGATGTATTTTTTAAGTTTATTAGTTGCAGCTGAGGGTAAGAAAAATGAACCCCCTTAATAAGTTGATAAAGGGTATTTATGATGTTGAGGCTCGAAGTTTGGATTGCTGAGTAAAATCCAAATTAGGAAATATTGAGTTTTGACCTATTGTATCAGTCAAGAATCACCTCACATTTATGAAAATGGTCAATTGTTGATAGTTAGTATTGATCCATGAGGTAAGCTTCTAATGTATTCTACCCAATCATTTAATGGGAAAATATATTCACCAGTTGAGGCCCCCTCCAACCCTATAAGAGGGGCCAGTCTCAATAGTGTTGGTAGTATTAGCCATGTAGTATGAAGGGAAGAGACCTCAGAAGAGATCCCCAGATTTTTCTGACAATTTGGAGCAATCTGACTGCCTGAATGTGTGTTACTTGCCTGAGTGATAATAGAAGTTTTACCCCAATTTGATGGGTTCCACCGTGAATTGACAAGGGTCTTTTTGGATACTATTGCTTTCTTCATCCAAAACACTCTTTTTACAATATTGGACTTGTAATTGTCCAACAAATGTACTAAATAATTATATTTTCGGCGGATTTTGATAAATTTAGGTTCCACCAATCCACTGGTGGATGAAGGACAAGATGCTGGCATTTGTCCATCCTTAGACATGGTTAATTTATAACTAATTTGTGTAGCTCTTGCAAACTACTATTTATCAGGTGAAGATGCAGTTCCCTTCCCTCACTTGTAAATTTACACCATTTTATTTACCTTCTAAAATAAATCACATTTGCTTAAATTTAGCACCTTTTAAAATTTATTGATTTACCCCCTAACAAAGAAATTAGTTCCTATGAATTGATTTGAACAGCAATTTTTGATAATCACAAAGGAAAGATGGGCGTTTACAACAAATCTCAATTGAACTGGGCGATTGCCATAACAATCAATTGGCAAAACGGTGCGCCAAAGGGCAAGAAGCGCCCTAGAGAGGTACTAGGAACCAATGCCGCCAAGAAACCACAAACTGAGCCACCTCTCAAGTTTGTGGAGTTTTACCAGGAAACAAAACCAGTACATGGAAATCCAGTACAACCAACCCCTTTCAAAGGTAGAGCATGGGCTCCAACTCTACCTAGGGGTTGAGTTACAACCTTTTGGGAGTAAGTGTGCGAGGCACGAGCCTCCCTCTTCCCCTACGCGGTGTACATGAACATGGAAATGTTCCCATGCGGCTGAGTCAATTTGGGCTTTTGACTGAAGAAGATGCAGACGCCGCTGCAAAAGTATGCATCAAAGCTGCCCATTCTGAGGGCAAACAAATTGTGTGCACTGCATGCACCAGATGGAACAAAGTGAACACTTTATTCATCCCCTTCCTCTCACTTTCCACCAACCTCCCCATAAGCAAATTGAGGAGGAGCTCCAAGTCAGACTAAAACACTACAGAGATATTAAACATTTTTTAATTACAAAAATTCCAAAAGATGCCAAACCTGTGCACACGAAAGAAATTGCTGTAATTACCTTATCCCTGAGGTGGCCAAGGATCTCACAAGAATCCCTCATATAGCACAATTTCACCTCCCAGATGGGGAGGTGTCAGAGCCATTTCATGTCACACCAGAATGTGCACCACTAATCTGCAACCACTGCACCGCACTAGGGCACAAGGAACATGCATGCCAAGTGAAGGAGGGTACCATGACCCCAGAATTCTGCGATGACGCCATGGACAAAAATGACGCAGAATCTGAAAAATGATAGATGCCAACCACACATTCCAATGGGAAGAGGATAGGCACTACCTCATCGTAAACCCAGTAACACCCAAAGCATGAAAAATTCTGCAAAAGGCCTGCAAGCGGGAAGTGGCTAAGGTGGCAGCACTTGCGACCCCCACCATTGACCCTGAAAAATTCAGGAAGACATTGAGGAAATCAGCTGAGCCAATCAATCAGAACAGACTGCCCAAGCTGAGGAGGACATGGAGGGAATTATTTGAGTCACCCAATTAAAGCAATACGCCCAAAAGGAAAATTTTCTCAATAATATGACTAAATTACCAAATGACATCGATCATGTGAAATCAGCAGAACAATTCAGCTCTACTATGGGCGGAAAAGCGGGACCCAGTTTTCCAAAATTACACCCCAAAACCACAGAAACAAATCAGTGCACCACACTAATTCACCAAGGGTAACAAGAGGAAGTATATGCCACAATTTAAAAAAACGCAATTTTATGAGAAATTGACACAAGTTATGGAATCAGACGATGCCACAGAATATACTGATCCTATGACATGAAGCAGGACTAGTAACAAGGGCGTTTTGTGTGGGCCTGGCGGCCCTCCCAACAACTCCTGAGGCGCCATGGGCACCTCAGTAACAATAGGGATGCTAAACATTGAGGGAGCCTAGGCTTACACATCCCAAGCCAAAAAACTGGACTTCCTGCAAAATCCCCCTTTAGATAGCTTGGCTATCCAAGAAACCCACTGTACACAGGGGGAAGAAGGTTTCTAGTCATCCAGGGTCTCACCATCCCTATCAGTATGGACGAGACAATGTGGGGTGGTAGTCAGAAAAAAAACAAAAAACTAAAAATTATAAACATCTCCTCATATCTGCATGGCCAAATGCTGGTTGCAATGGTCATAAACCAAGAGGAAACGATTTCAATAGCAAGCATCTATGCACCATGCACTGCAGCTGAGAGGAAACAATTCCTTGAAACCATCCCAAAACTTGCCCTCCCATCTGATACCATTCTAATGGGCGACTTCAACTGGTGGGATAACTCCAACATGGACTGTTGGCCTAGTACTAGGGGATACCCACTGAAACACATCGAGTATCGTGCAATGAATGTATCCCTAGGCCTACATGACACCCTCCCCTCCAGGTCACCACTTCTTCCCAAAACGACCTGCCCCAAAATATGCGAGGGAACGCTCACATCAATGAGCCACATTGAATTCATCCTCACACCAAAAATACGCCACTAGAACATTTCCAAATTTGCAACAAAAAAATCAGATTTTCTGACCACTGACTCATCTCAATGCAGCTCTCACCAACCCAAATTCCCACACAGGCGTCGACCTGGAGGAAGCTACACCTGTAAAGCATTAAATTACCCAAAATATCTGACTGGGTCAAACATGAGGCCATGAACCCAGAATTCACATCCCCACTCATATTGAATTTCATCAAAACCTGGTCAAATTTCAAAACTGAATTAATATATTAAACTTGACACATCACCTCATGCAAGTACACCACCAACACAGCCACAATTAGGCGCACCTTGGTGGAGCTGGACCACCTCGAGCTCAACATCCCAAAGTCTGGCTACGTCCCAATTTGGGAAACAAATGGGCAGAAAAATCAGCCCGCCTAAACGCTCTCATATTTGAACACCAGCACATAATCAAGGTATCAAGAAAAGGTAAGTTTATAAAAGAAGGCGAAACCTGCTTGATGTACTTTTAGCCAATTCCACTCCCGTGGCAACCAGCCCACATGCACAAAGATTCACAAAGTTGACAGCACTGTGGCAACTGACCCAACGGAGGTCAAGGCGGAAGTACACTGCTATTACACCAAACTATATCGCAACACCCCAACAGACCCCCCCCCCCCCCCAAAAAAATTAAAAATTTATACACACAACTAGAATACAAAGCACACCACAGGACTATAAACTCCTAAACCTAGTCACACAGGAGGAGCTCTGGGACACAGTCCGCAGTGCACCACGTAGGAAATGCCCAGGACCTGATGGGTTACCCTATGAATTTTATAAGAAATACTTCAAGCAAATCGCCCCCTCCTTCATAGCATCCATGAACCAATGCCTGCTGGAAACAAGACGACTATCTGGCGGCCAGGACTCCTATGTCATAACCTTGTAAAAAAGGGTGAAAAATTGGACCTTGCCAACTGGCGCACAATCGCACTCTCTAACACAGATACAAAGCTACTTACAAAAAATTTAACATCCAGATTGGCACAATAGCCTCCAACATCCTGTCACCCAATCAGTTTGGGTTCATACCAGGGAGTTTAATCTGTACCAATATACACTCAGTTGCCAGCATATGACAATCCAAAGCATCTGGAGCCCTGGTATTCCTAGACCAGGAGAAGGCAAATGACCACGTTAGCTGGCCGTACCTGAAGGAATGCCTGAGCGTCTACAATCTCCCACCCAGATTCATAACCTGGGCGATGCTTCTCATAGAATCAGCATCCATGGCTGTATGCGTCCCAGGCTTTATAACCAACAAGATAACACCACGCAGAGGTCTCAAACAAGGGGACCCCCTCAGCCCACTGCTGTGTAACTTCAGCTTTGATCCATTCCTTCACGTTGCTGACTCACGCCTCATGGGCATAACCGCACAAGGCCAGTCACAAGTCAAGATACTAGCCTTTGCGGATGACTGCATAACAAGTATAGTAACAATAATGATGCCCGTCAACTGGAACGCATACTAGAGGAATACCCCATTTTGAGCAACGCATCGTCTAACAAAAGGAAAATGGAAATAATCCTTTTAGGCAAGTAAACCAACAACTGGGCTACAACACCCAACCCACTCATCCTACCCTTTTCATCATCTCCTTCAACCAACCCTGTCCGCCACCTTGAGGTATGGCTGGAGACAGGGGGGTATGCAAATGAGACAACGGAGAACAACCTACTACAGAGGATGACCAACCAAGTAGCCTCCCTTAAGGAAAGATCCCCAGAACTAACAGGGTGAGTAACAGTTGTTAACTCACTCATCCTCCTGATGCTATGGTTCCCCGCACACAAAATGTCCTTCCCACCAGCCTTCATGTCCTCAATCCGTGCACTCATCCATGGCTGTCTGTGGCCTGGGACCCGGCCACCTGTACGGGTGAAAACACACTTTGGCCCATGCTCCAGTGAAGGCATGGGACTAATGGACTTTGAGGTCCACACAAACCACTACTGGGCACCTGGATAAAGGAAGTCCTTGCCCTAGACCTCCCGCAACAACACTGGTCCAGAGCAGCGAGGGCCTACTTTTCACAGGCTCTAAAACTACCAAACACATACAACCCATCCATCCTGCTCACATACCTTACAAACCACCCTACCGCAGTGGGCCCTCATGGAACTCCCTCACACTTAAAACAACTCCTCCACACCATTTGACACATGGGGTGGACTTTCATATCACTGGCACTATCCAGGGAAGGGGCAGACCCAGAGCCCAGTTTACGCTAAAGAACCCAGAGGACAACTCCCATTGGGACATTCACAATGGGACCCCAGACATAGCAATAATAGACTATCTGGACGCTCTAGACATCCCATATGACCTCACACAGAAGAAGGCAATATGGAGGCTGACACACCATCCGCTCCTCATACCAAGGGTAAGAGCTAACACCTGGCTCTGCCTTAGAAGAACCTATAGAGCCTCAGATCACACCAACTTTCTCCATGCGGAGTGCGCAGTGTGTGGAGGGGAAGGCACCCTACACCACCGCCTCAAAGCATGCCCCATCAAGAGCCATATGGCGGGAAGTTGCACGCCTGCTTAGGATCCAGAATAACCAGGATTCTGCATCTCCAGGAGCCTCCTTGCACTCCAGATCGAATCCCTAATACCACCTACCCTCCGCTCCCTAATAGTAACCATCACAATGTGGACAATCCACACCATTGCTTTAGATGTGTTCAGGGTACCATACCAACCATCCGTGGGACAATCAGTAGATTCCACGTCCACCTACTGGAACACTTCCAAGTCTGGCTTTATGGCTACATGAAACTGAGGCAGCAAAGGCTCGTAGAGTCATGGTTCCCAGTATGGTTTCTACACAGGACCCCTTCCTACACACCTGCTCCATAACAGGGGAAACCCCCTCAGAGTAGAGTACCCAACACCCCCACACCTGGCAGTACCGGCTGGAAAAAGGGGTAGCTCATCTACTCTGGAGTGCCTAATTCAGTTACATTTCACCTTTCCCTTTCCCTATGTTCTTTTCAGTATTGCCTGTCCCCTGGTCAGCTTGCCTTGGTTAAATAAAAATAAATATATTTATTTAAGTTTATTATTGGGACCTTGGTTGTGATAAACCAGGGTTAGGAGATATAATTTTATATCCTGCCTTGTGGAGGGCAGTTGCACAAAATGACAGAGTCATGACAAGGTTGAAGTGATCTTGTGCAGCTGAGTGAAGCTGATGTTTCACAGGGGAGGCAAGTTCTGGTTCTGCTATAACTTAGTAAGGAGGGTCAGAAAATTTTGTGTATCATCATATCACCCTAAAAT
Organism: Massospora cicadina; assembly: GCA_022478985.1. Classification (NCBI taxonomy): domain Eukaryota; kingdom Fungi; phylum Entomophthoromycota; class Entomophthoromycetes; order Entomophthorales; family Entomophthoraceae; genus Massospora; species Massospora cicadina. Next base: position 94,820 of record JAKSZP010004239.1, on the reverse strand, counting down.
TGATATCAGGACGGTGAATGCAGCGGAATTCAACTGTTCTGTTGGACGTTCAAAAGGGGATTAGCATGCCTTTGCAGCCCTGATGCTTGAATAATTGAGGCGACTCTCTTTTGGCGTAGGCTTGCATATGCTGAGGTGGCCTATAGGGCCTTGAGAGCTCGTTTGTGACACAGTAGCCTTAGAATTTAGAGTCAATTTAGGTGTCTAGTTAAGTGCTTTATTAATTTCAAAAATGCACATAAACCCTTTTTTCTTCCAATCATGTGCATCTGAATCCCATGATAAGACCCCAAAGTGGAGATGACAGTGGTTATGGCATCTCTAAGGTTTTGCAGTTTGTGGTTACTAAGGTCTGTGCTTTGGCATAAAAGAGGCTGCAGAACTCTAACAGTCTTTCTCCTTTGTTCAGATAAATTCCCATGAATGACTTCTTCTGATTGGTTAAGGCTCAGTTGCTTCTGAATTTCTGGACTAAGGAGGTACAGATTTGTTCCCGTGTTTGTTATTCCTTTAAATGAGGAGTCATATCTCCCAAGTGGTGCTATTTAGGCAGGAGTGGATATTCTTCACCTTCTGCTGGTCAGCAGCATCTTCCATGGAAATCTCATATGCATATAGGAAGCAATCAATTCTTTCTTGACCTAGGGTAAACTTCTCCTTAAAACTAGGTTTAAAATTATTTACAATAGTAGTGGAAAGGATATTGACACCAGGAATTAGTGCAGTTTAAGAAATTACAGTTTCCAAATAGTCATAAAGACTGCTGATTTAACTGTCATCTTAAACCATCAAGATCCTTTTAATATCATCCCAGTTTCAGTTTAGGGAGTTAATAGTGGGCCTTTTGGGCACCTTCTCTATATATTCTTGGAGGTCATTGTGTTGAAGAAGAAGCTAGTTTTTAAGTTGTTCAAGCAAGGGTTGAACCCATGATAGGTTTGCTCAAGCTGGGAGATGTGATTATTGGTGAGCTCGGTGAAAGCACTAAGATTATCAACTTTTTCCAACAAGGCCTCATCAAGACCCTAGGGCAAAGTGTCAGGAAAGCAGCAGATAAAGCTGAGAATGGCCTGACAATCAGTATGTGAAAACACCTGAAAGGCGAGTCAGAATGCCAGGGGCTTTCTGCCTGAACAACGTAAAATGGGCTATTAGATAAGTAACCAATAAGTGCTGGCAGGCTGTAAATGTGAAAAGCAACTCAGCAAAAAGCCAGGCTGTTGCATCCTCAGAGCCCACAGGCCTAGGCCTAAGGAAGTGCAGAATAATATTGGGTGGCCTGGGTTGCCCCATGGACAAACTGGGCATGGTGACATCAGTGAGAGTGTGGATGTTTGCCTGGATTGGGGATAGTTTCTCCCATAAAAACCCATGATCTTAAAGGCGGATTGCCTCAGTGTGTCAGGCAAACAGCAAGTTAGAATTAGACTGGCATTCCAGCTTGAGTACCAAAGCACCCAAATGGCAAACCAGAATGCCTTAGGCACTTCTGCTTATACGATGGATATGGAACTTATGAGGAGTTCCGCCTATAATTGCCTATGAGCTATAAGCTCATATAAACACATAATGAAATACCAGATGATATGGTCATAAAACCTGAGAGGTTCTGGAATACTGGCGGAAAAGGCGGTTTGATATTTAACATAAAAGACTAAAATTTGTGAAAGAATTTTTTATTGGAAAGATAAGGAAGAAAATCGACCAACAATTTTCTCAGTGCCAGGCAAATGATTAAATAGTGATTGATTGTGGTGAGTCCAAGGCAGGGATTGAGTTTCTCAAATTCACCTAGCCTGGCGAATTTTTTGGGAATGGGCAGATAAACTCAAGTAGAACTGGCATCAAAGGATTGGCGGCATGCCAAGTCTCTGTCAGTTTGACCTCAAATGCCAGAACTGAAACTCAACTGCATTTCTGTCAGTTAGTGTGACAGCGTTTAACCCGATGAGCCATGGGAATTCTCCAAGATCACCCCACATAGGGGCGGTCCCAGTTGGTTGGAAATGGGTTCAGGATGCTCAACCTGCCAGTGCCCAGTCACTGGGCCATTCGTTTTGTTAGATGAGTTTCATCAGCTGCAACTCCCAAATTGCTGGATGAGGGTTTTAAACTGTTTCCAATGGTTTTCAAAGATACTATCTGCACTTTGGGGATCATTCCCAACAATTTCAGGAGGGGGTTGGCGTCATTTATCATATTGGAGACTGAATCAAAATCATCTGCAATTCTGTCTGATAATTCTATATTGTCTCCTTTTTGGCATGCATTTTCTGATCATCCAACTTTTATCCTGTCAGTCTCGAATTGTTCAACCTCAATTTGGTGATATCAGCACAAATACTCTTTATCCAGCTGACCAGTTCAACTGAGGTGAGCGAGGGTTCCAGGGGAGGAATCTGAAGAGGGAGGGCCGTTACCCAGCGCTCATCTATCACATGGGTGAGGTCACCCTGGGAGACAAGGGGTACAGCCTCCCTCTTCAGCCCCTTTTTATTTGGAAACAGAAGAGCGCAATTTTACGCACAGGGGACATTCCCCTGGACTTACACAATGAGAGGGTAAAATTCCAAGAAGTTTTAAACATTAGGCCCAATTGACTGAAGTAGGGACCAAAGTTGCTAACATGACTGGGATGGCCCAGTTAGTATGAGGCCTGAGATTCCGCATTGGAGTGTCATGGGGTCCAGCAAAGAAAATTTGAACTAATAAAATAAATTGGAGCAATGGATATTTTATTGAATTTTAATAAAGAAAATTGACCATTAATCCTCCCAGTGTGGGATGATTGTTTAAAGATCAGCCCTTCAAATAGCTTATGAAATGCATGAAATCAAGGCTCTCAAGGTTTGATCTAACCAAGTGTAACTTTGAGTGGGGGGAACTTCTCAATTAAAACCAACTCTGAAATTGTTAGCGGCGGGATGAATCATCATTTCATCCATGGATGCCCAAATCGCTGCCCTGCCACAATTTCACCAATTTGAGAAGCAGCATCTCACCCAATGAATAATGAGAGCCTCCCAGGGCCACCCTATATAGGGATAGTCCCAAGAGGTCAGGAATGTAAGTTGGGATGCCCAACCCACCTGCACTTGATATCTCTGGCGCTTGTTTGTCCATGTGGGGTTTGACGGATTGAGATTTCAATGCTAGTGGGAAGGATTTGATGCTAATAGAGATTTTTTCTGAGGGCCCAATGCCATCGACTCTTTTTGCCAAAGGTTTTATACTGTTGGCTTTAATCACTAATGGTATCAGGTCTTTGGGCATTGTTGCTAGTGATTTGATGCTGATGGCATTTTTGCCAAAGGCTTGACGCCGTTGGCTACACTTGTCCTCTTTTGCTCCATGCTGGGCCCAATTTGCTGAAATCTCAATGCAATTTACTTCAATCCTCCATACCAATTCCATGGTTGTTAGTATGAGGATGGGTGTTGGAAGTCTCAAAGAGTAAGCCCTGACCCACTGCTTATCCATCATATAGTGAGGTCACACTGGGAGATGAGGGGAGACGCTGGCATTTTCAGCCTTTTTGGATGGGAAAGGGAACGTCATCCAGTCTAATAATAGGGGACGCTCCCCAAACTTACACAGAGAGGGACTCCATCTACTAAGAGCTTGCACCCTTGGCCACATTATGGATTTGATCCCATAAGGCGGCTAGTGCTGCCAAAACGTGTTTCTTCCAGAAGGCATCAGGGTCACCAGAAGTAGGCACTGAAGGATCAAAGAGCCTTTGAGGCCCACGAGGACCTTTAGGACCTTCTGGCCCCTAGGACCCTCACGTTCTTCACTCCCAGAGGCGAAGTCATGAGAGGCTAGGTCCTGGTAGTGCCTCTGAAAGTCTGTACCAGGTCATTGACTTGGTTGAGGTGTTAGTTCAAGGCAGCCTCAGGGAGTTGTACATTCTGACGAAGCTGGTTCTCAAGGTACCCTGAAATTCTGCTATCCAACATGTGAGTTGGTTTTAACCTCATTAAATAATTGTCAATTATTGACGATGGCTTCTTGATTATCATGTACAAAGAAGGATGCTGCATTATATGAATTGAAAATGTATGAGTGTAAGGTTTGGGTAAGCCCTAGTTGTCAGGAGACTTCGTGGTGATGCAACCTGATGACTTGTAGGAGGTGATGGATGACAGGATGGATAAAATCTAATACATTGCGTTTAGTTCCTGAGTCAATTCTCCTTCTAGTAGAAGAGATGAGATATATAGGTCCTGCATAGTAGAAGGCACTAAAGAAGCACTGGAGAGACTAGAACAGCTTCTGTTGAATAAATGCCATTTAATAATTGTTGGATAATTTTGTGAGAATCCATCTAGTTGTTGCTCACTGGTGCTGGTAGCCTCTGGATTCCACAAACGAATTCTTTATATTAAAGCTAAAACACTAATAAGACAAAAGGCTAGTTTTATATGTTTTTATTAGTGTGAGCGTGGGAAAAGAAAAAAACCATCTTAATATCTTATTGTTCAGTATTTAAACTGTATTGAGGGTTGAAGGGAATTCAATGGTAAGTTTGTAATGGCTTAGTATGGTCCAAATTAATTTGGAAAAATTGAATAGAATTTTTAGAATTTTAACCAAATAGGATTAGATTGTTTGTATTATATCACTTCCATCCATGTTCATCCCTTAGTATGGTCCAAATCAAGAAATGTGTAAATTCAGCCTATCAAAGCTCAGAAAACTTACTTCACTTTGGCTGAACAACGTATAAGGAGTTAGTTTTAGGCATGACGTACCCATGGGGTAATGATATAATTTATTTCAGCCAATCTTGTAAAGAAAACTATTGCACCATGGGGGACCCCCGCCAAGCTATAAAAGGGTTTGGTCTCCACTCATGTGTGTGCTTTTGAAATGGACGTAACCTGGGGAGAAACCTCCAATGGACTCTCCAGGTTTCCCTGCATGGTCAGGAAAATTCAACTGCCCAATTTCATGTTATTTGCCCATTTAGTATTCGTTAAAGTGTTACCCCAATTTTTGGGGTTCCACCAAGAATCAACCAGGGTCTTTTGGCCAATAAAATCATTGTTATTACTTAAATCTCTCTTATTACCATTGCAAACTTGTAAATGTCTGACATTTCCTCCTTTTGGCCAATTTTGACCCAAAAAAATTTATTTTTAAACAGGTAGGCAAATATCTGACAAATTATATTGAGATTTTCTTATTGAAGTTAGTACTGATATTATCAATGAAAAATAGAGTAAACTGGGACGTGGCCCAAAATTAAAAAGCTTTCAGGCTTCATAAGCAGTTCTTTGTATCACAAAGGTGCTAATTTACTGAGTGACGCTTCTTAATTAATCATCAGGTTGATTTTCTTGACTAATATTATTATCCATTGTTTTTGATGTACATTTTCACTTTGACAGCTCGGCATCCCAGTAATGAGCACCACTTTTCTTGGTGTAACAATTCTCTTGACTGATGCAAAAGTTTGAAAAAAAGATTACAACTGTAAACTAGTAGAGAGGTTGAAAAATAAAAAGATGAGGTGATGATAGACTACTTTATTGAGTTAAAAAGTGTTATTATTTATAATGCGTGTGTAGAAATGGTGCCTCAGGGACTAAAAGGCTTAGAACAAACTGGATCTTTCACTGCCTTCCAGATAAACTGCATGGTCAGCATCCTCATTGTTCTACGTCATCCTCATGACTGAAACGGTGGGTGTCGCACATCTTGAGGTTCAGGAAGCGGGGAAGGGATTCCTGAAGGCGTCTCCATTGATTCTCATGCGCAAGATTCTTCCTGATAAAATCTCATGTCAGTGCCTTCAGGGTAAGGTCAGATTTGTGCTGGCTCAGGAGATAGCCTATTGAGGCTCAATTTGGGAGTAGGGGTTTCAACTCACTCTTTGTCTCAAATCCTGACACACATTATTTGCCAAGCCTACCATTTTCATATATTCCACCATTTGTGATGTGGAAGTCTGATTTATCAGTGCCAAAATCATGGTGCGGTGCAGATCTCTGTAGGACCAAAGTGCCGTATGCATTACTATCCATATCTTAAAATTCAATAGAACTTTTGCACAAGCCAGGATTTGTGATTCTTGGTAAAATTAGTTGGTAAAAGCAGTTAATGTTTTTATTTTTTGTATCAAATCTCATAAATTACTGTTTACAGCTAGCCATCTTTTCATGACTTACAAACTCAGTTATGATTGCTTCTTTGGTGTCTCTGTATGTCTAATTATCCTCGTTGAGATGGGGCAACACTAAATTTTGACAGTTGGTATCTAAGCAGTTCATCACTGTCATTATTTTTTGTCAGTTGGCAATCTGAACATTGTCATTTCTGAATAAACAGAAAAAAGCCGGTGTATTATCCTGATAAAAAATTGGGTAATTTTTAGTGTATATCAAAATTATTCTGTCACTACTGCAACAGGAAGTACTCGCCTGGTAACCCATCCAGCTGTTTATTATTTTTGGAGTCATCTCCAAAAGTACTACAAAGGCCACAGGCATGCTTCATGTTGGCTGCTTTCTCAGCATAACTTATTCATCTTCATTACTATCAGCTACATCTGACACTATCTACACACAGTTTCACTAGTTATATTCTAGGTCATGTGAACTTTTAAGGATTTAATTACATCCTCCTGAATCCAGAGGAATCATATTCTATCCACTTCTCTAGCAGCTTACTTAAACAATAACATTTTAATTTAATTCAGTCTCCTTTTGCCAAGGAGGAGATTTTTCCACTTAGATTATTTTTCCCTTTTTGACCTGCTCTATTTCCTCCTCAGCCTTTGTTACTCATTCTGCCAAGTTAATTAGATCAGAATGAGATTACAATCCAGCGCATTCCTTATTCATGGTTCCCAATTCCTTCCGCAGCTTCTGAAGTTCATTCTTGTATGACATTGTGCCATTAACTTCTTCTGTAATTTTTGGCCTAAAAAATCAATTACCCCTGTGTGAGCATTAAATGTAAAGTTTTTTATGTTTAAAGCATATTTTTGATGCGTGCATTATATAATCATTGATATAATATATTCTGATAATATATGTGGTTGGGTGATACTAGTTTGAAGACTAGTATCCAGCTGAGTTTCTCACAACAAAACATGTTAATTATGTTAAAGTTTCTTCTCAGGACAGGTACTGGCAACCTTCCTTCAACCCACATGAAATCTCTTGAAAAACTATCCAGACAATAACGGAAATCCTATCCTATCAACTCTTTTTCTTGAGTTGGCAACTCCTGTATACAAGGGAACTTCAATTTTTCACTCTTGACACAAGTAACTTGAGAATGCCAGACAAGTAGATAAGGGAATCTACCCTCAAACTCTTCTTAGTAGAACAATTAAAATTTACATTGCTATCTAGTATAAAGCCCCTATAAAAAATCTGCTTTTACTTATAAATCAAAGGATATGTGGTAATTTAGCGCCTGACTTTTCCATTGGTGCTCCAATGGGAGCTTCATCAATTGCTATAGAATTTAAATCTCTAAAAATTGCACCAATAATTAATGATGCATCTGATCATCCATCCACCTAGCCAGTATCTACTGCTGACTAGATTATGATCCATCATGGGGTAGTTTTAGAGATAGCTTGTCCCAACGCCTTCATCTAATCTCAGCAAAAAAATCCGTATTAAACTAGCAACCTGCTTAGATAATGTGAACTTTTACCCATTAACAGAAGGTTGCGTTGTATAAAAGGGTAACCCAAAAGTTTATGCCAACAAAAGAATTGTAAATGTCCAGAAACTACAATAAACCCTTAATTGATCAGTGACAAACTCTGATTGATCCAACCAAATTTATCTAATTATTAATTAGAAAAATCATTAATCAAACACCTTGTAAACATTGGTGGGGATCCTCATTGATGAAACATCAGTAATTTGACAGAATTAAATCCTAACTAATTAGTTGTATATGTTTATTAACTACTTCAAACAATAGTTACCATATAGAAAGATAACTCCCACATTCATTAAAGGTTTTTGAACCCTAGTAGATTAACAGATATTTCACTATAATCTAATGAAGCTGGATAAAGTGAGAAAAAAATCCAAATACCTAAAGAATATGCTTAGTTAAAAGTGTGTTTGGGGCTCATGAACTCCCCAAAATATACGCCTATGTCCCATTCTCTCTCAATTTCCAGTTCAAGACAGGCTTTGACTTAGCGAGATAATAACCAATATATACTTTGAGCTAAAGATCCATGTAAGCTCTAGAACAGTATATTAATTACATGTTGGAATTGTAATTAATTGTACCTTCCAAATCTGTGGTTTCCCCAACCCTTCTTTTACCTAAAGCCAGTGAAGAGCTCCTCCATTGCGTGACTTCTGAAAGTTGTTAAGGTGGCAGAAACTGGATCCTTACCTCTGCAAGACTTTGAGAACATACTGCCAATAATTTTTGGGAGTAAGCGGTTTATTTTTTGATCTAGTGGAGGTGTTTCATCAAGTACTAGTACTCCCAAATCACCAAAAGTTTATAGCGTTCAAGTGGAACCTTGTTATTTTTATGTATCAGGTGATGACATTTCATTTAAGAAATGCCTCTGCAGTATACCAACAGTCAATAGACCATGTGCTTCATGAATTATTAAGACGCTGTTGCATCACATAATTGGATGATGTACTAGTGTTCTCTAAGTCTGAAGAGCATCACGTGAAGGATGTTAAGTCTTTCTTGAAAGCCATCTATGATGCAGGACTAAAATTGAAACTCTCAAAATGTGAGTTTCACAAGTCATCTGTAACGTTTTTGGGAAACTTGTGTTTAAGGGAGCACTGGCAGTATGTCCCAACAAGCTATGAGTCATCAAGGAATGAAAGGCCCCAACTGACTAAGTTAGAGTTCAAAGTTTTTAAGGTACAGTCAACTTCCTGAGAAAGTTCTTTAAGGACCTTATTAGGTGGATTTACCTCTTACTAGGTTAATTGGGAAGGTACACTTCTACTGGGGCATGGAAGAAGAAGAAGCTTTCTCAGAAATAGAAAGGGTTCTTATCAGCCCCTGTCTTGGCTTATGCTGACCTATAAACCCATTTATACTAGAAAATGATGCATCCAACCGTTAAATAAGCGCTGTCTTACTTCATCAGGAGGAGATTGGCATAAACATCCCATCTGAAATTTCAGTCATAAGATGCATCCTATGGAGACCAATTACCCTACATATGATAAGGAGTTGTTGGCAATAGTGGCTTCCTTCCAGGAGTGGCAACACCTCCTGATGTATGTGCTCTGGTCTATCACTATCTATACTGATCATAAGGCTCTGGAATTCTATCAGAACCCACAATTGATGAACCAGAGACAATATTGTTGGCACCTGGATTTGTCTAATTTTTTTTAAATGTAGTACCATCCAGGCCTGAGAACTTTCTCTGATCTTTTATATCAGAACCTGGGTTATCTTACACCAACCAAGAGCTAGACTTTTTAAATATTGTTACCATGTTGCCACCTGACGTTTTCCACAAATTGAAGATGGTGCTAGAGGGATCAATTTAATAATTTGTGTTTATCAAGAAAGAATTAAGTCTGGGAAACGCTTAAGAGGATCTGGTTGATGGAACTTTAGCGAAATTCAAGGATTTTAGCCAATAGGAGGATGGAATCCATTAATGCGGGAAGTTTTGGGTTCCAATTTGGAGTTTACAAAATAAGATTTTAAAGTCACGTACAACACCCACTGGCTGGACATCCAGGAGCCACAAAAACCATGAAGCTAATCACAAGAAACTACTTGTGACCTGAATTAGTAAGAAGAGTGAAGGAATATGCGACCTGATGTCAGACCTGTGCTTGTGTCAAGCCTCATAGCAATCTTCCTGTAGGGGAGTTGATGCCTCTTCCATGACCTACAAGCCATGGACGTCCATCAGTGTTTGTTTTTCTCCTCCCTACCTAGATTCTGAGGAAAAGATTCCATTATGGTTGTCATTGATTGATTAAACAAGTATGCTGAATACATCCCATGTTACACATAATCACTTTAATGGGGAGGCAGCTATGCTTTTGGAGGAAGGTTCTCTTTCAATGGAGTTTTATAAGAGGTCATATCTGAATGTGGACCCCAGATTGTGTCAAAATTTTCAGCCAACTACTAACAAACTTACATAAAAAACCTTGCCATTCCTCTGCCTACCATCAATAAGTATATATTCAGACAGAGAGAGTAAATCAGGCGCTTTAACAATACCTTCAATGTTATGTGTCTGGCCTTCAGATGAATTGGAGGGATTGGTTAGGTTAGCTCATTATTTGTACAAAAACTTAGCACATGAATTAATTGAATGTCTACTTTCTTTACAACCATGGGTATAATTCAGACCCCTGGGATCACTTAGTGGGAGGGCAAAACCCCACTTTAGAGGATATCGCCAAAATATCAATGATATTTTTAAAAAAATTAAGTACCTCTTGGACCATGCTATAAAAGCTTAGAAATGGAAATTTGACAAGAAGAGGTGGGACAATCCTGAAATTAAGATAGGAATCTATGCTTATCCATTCTCAAATTATAATATCAAGGCTCCACACATTAAGTTGGCCAGTATGGATTGGTCCATACAAGGTGATCAACCAGGTAAGTCCAGTGGCTATGAACTATCCTTACCAGAAGGATCAAAAATACAACTCTCTCTTTCTGCTAAGCATCACTTTTCAAAAATCAATTCAGCCTAAAATTTAGCTCCACTAAAGAGATTTACGAAAACTATTAGCAAATATGGCGGGAAACCCCACAAAAGAACCTGCAGGCTATGCTAAACGAGCCAGCACCACCCCCCAAACGAAGCAACCCTCGGTTACCCACCTCAGGGTCAACCAGAATCACCTGCTCTCAAGCAGCAGCCATGAAAGCAGGCACCACCCCCAACCTGGAGCTACTTCAACTAGCGCCAGTTCAACTGATCGCACTTCTGCAACCTGCACGCCTAACAGCTCTGTGTGCGCTGCCTCCCACCAACCCGCTGGCCCCCCTCCAATCAAGGAGGCCATCACCCACACTGTTTTAATAACGTCTGCTCAGTTGAATGCAACTCAGCCCATCCAGGCATTCACCTCCCCCATTGTGTCAGCTAATTCAGCCCCATCTAGTATTGCTGAAGCCGTGTTTCTGGCTCCCTCCATGAGGGGCGATACCCAGCTACCTGGCCCCCAAACCCTCAGATGTAAGGTTGGATTAGCCGCACATTCTGGTTCACTAAGCACCAGATTGGGACAATCTACTCTTCCCAATGAGGATTCAAATGGTTCGGATTTTGGAACTTCACACCAGTTCCAAACTCACCTGTCCCATTTAAACCCCATAATCGGCACTTCTCAAGTCGGCACTTTATCTCCATATGCTGAAAACGACTAATTCACCAATCAGCCAGTGAGTTTTGCCCACGAAATCACAGCAAATACTCGAGCTGAATTTACCCAAATAGATTGGGATGGTGATGAAATATCGCCCTCCTCCCAATTGGCTGGAGTTAATTCCAATCTGGATGGGCCTCCTCAATTTAGCGAGGCCCAACAATACGCCCCTCAATTTAATATGACGCCAGCAACTGCTGTAACATTCCAGCAACAAGGGAACTCCACAAACTTGTTCAAACCACCAGCTCACACTCAACCTGCGATTGCAGCCCAAAGCAAACACAAACGTACCAAAGGAGCCACCAGGGCGTGGCAAAAACCTCTGGCACTAACGCTACCCAAAGCTGATCCCCGTGAAGTGGCATTTATTGCTGATGTTAAATGGAAATGGGCTGAAACTAGAGCGCAAAAAGCTCTACCTCGCTCAACCTCTCTCCACGCAATTCGCCTTTATTATGGGCATAACCCTGTTGAATTCTAGACAGAGGATTACTTCTCATACTTTGCAGCGATTGCGGAGACATTCTCAATTAACACTACCATCCATGAATCAGTGGAGGGCCACTACATCGATGTGGGCTTCACTGAAGCTGCCCTTGCTGACCATGCTGCCACCCTCCAGGTCATTATTCCACGTGGATCTCTTTGCATCTCCCGCACACGCTCTCACCTGGAGAAAATTTCATGGGTTACTTTTTCCAACCTACCAACGACTGTTGATCCTGAGTCTCTTAAACTGGCGCTCCATCGTGGTTTAATGGAGTTTGGGTCTGTTCTTTCAGTGGACTTTAGCGTCCCCTCTTACTATGCTCCCACTCAAAGAGCTCGCACTGCTAGGGCGTCGTTCATCCCCTCCCCCACTGTATCCCGCAACATTGAGGTTATTCCTTGTGTGGCGGTAGTTGGGGCATGCCCTGAGATCTTTTTGTCGACCCTGATCAGGCGCGCCCCCGGTGTTCATGGTGTAACGCCCTTGGACACTTGTATAGTGGCTGCACAGCTCAAAAACAAGCCCTCTTAGCCACCACCCAGGGGCCTAAACCAGGCCAAAAATGATCCCGCGTGGCCGCAGCAGCAATTCCACAACCCACACAATGGGTTACCGTTCAAGACCTGTCCCCTGAGGCCTTACGCCTAGCAGTTGAAACAGCTAACCCCACTATTGGTATGGGATACCTTCGCGCTCATGCCCCCTTCCAGTGGGCACCCCTCCCAATCTCCCAGAGTCAACTCCCTCTCTCACCAAGCGCAAGGCATCTCCCACAGGGTGCCCCTCGTCAGCCACCCCCACTCAGGGCTCCGCGGCACCCCCACCAATCTCCACCAGCGATTTATCGCATCAACCCTCAGCTCCCAATGGAGCTATGCCCACTAGCATGGACTGGCAACCCGCGGCCTGCGGTAGAATTGCCACCTCAAAGAGTCCTACCCCAACCCCACAGTCCATTTCGCGCGGATCCTTTGCAGTGTTGGATGAAGTGAATATGGACTCAGACTCATCAAATGGGGACACCGCGGAGGTCACCATTGAGCACCCTCAGGTCCTTCCCCTGCAACGGAGCGGGGGCAGCATCCTAGGCTGGCTTACTGGGTCCTCCGCCCCCCCACCCTCTCCTTCCCCTCAGAACCCTCGACGCTCCTCACAGATTGCAGCTAATAGTCAAGCTAAAGGACTCAAAACTAGCCACCTCACAGCAGCAGTTTTAAGCGCTGGCAACCCCCAGGACATGGAGGGGAACAGCTATGAGTCCCCATGGCAGCACCCTGGCCCTGCAATCCATCAACGCAAATGGGTTGCGGGACTTTAAGCGGAGAGCCCGCCTCCTCCAAAACTTCAGGTCAGCACAAATTGACATCGCTGCTGTCCAGGAGCCCCATATCCTCCACCACGAACAATCTGCATGGAATGAACAGTTTGGAGGCAACTCCTTCTGGACAAACCATGCTTCCCTTATTGTTTTGAATCCCCAGGTTAAAACCCATTCTTTTTCACAATATCTAGGTGGCCGCCTCATACTGGCCAAACTCACCACTCCTGACTTCTCCTTCGCTGCAAGCATCTACCTGCCTAATGCAGGTCAGGAGAAAAATCGGCTCTTGGAAGAGCTCGTACAACTCAATCTCCCACGGATACAGTCCTCTTAGGAGATTTCAACACAACCATAAGTCGCGTCCGTGACTCTTACCCCCCTGCAGCAAAGGAACGCCCTGGATCAAGTCGCCTCCAGGATTTCCTTCGCCTGAGTGGCTTTATAGATGCGCTTCCACCCTCCGCGTCTGGCCTAGGTTGCATGACTAGGATCCAGTATGATGGAGGAGCTTTCCAGTCAGCGTCACGCATAGATATGGCACTGATTGGCCCCCTGCTAATTGGCCGCGTCTCCTCTCCCATCTCTCGTGACAACCATCTGAGTGATCACAGGTCACTCACCGTTGTCCTCACCACCACACTTAGACCGTCGCGTAGGTTCTGGCCTAGGGTTGCCCCAGCTCTTCTCAACAACCCCTTCGCTAAGGAGAAGCTGTCTATGACCATCCGGGAGACTCTCACCTCCCCCTACCCCACCTTCTTGACCACAAGGCTAGATGGGCGGTAACCAAGGAGGGCATCACCCGCGTTGCTTACAACTGTGCCAAAGCCCAGATGACTGCAGCTTGCACCAGAGTCAAAAGGGCGGAAGCCAGAATCAGACATCTGGAGCGAAACTGCCAGCCTTCGCCCTCTCACAGATGGTTGGAAGACTGGGAAGCGGCGCAGGAAGCACTCCGCTTGGAGCTCACACTGCAGGAAGAACAGGCAGCAAACTTTACAACATCTCGTTACTATGCTCAATGGGAACGCCCCACCCGCTTCTTCTTTCAGAAACAGAAGGCCCAGTCAACAGCGCAGGATATTACTGCACTGAAAATTGGCACTACAACCACTTCAGATAAGGAGGAAATCACGCAGGAACTACACCGCTTCTATTCCAGCCTCTTCCATGCCACCCAGGTGGACCCATCGGACATCCAAGACTTCCTGTGGCGGGCTCCAGAGCCGCCCATTGACCCACGGGCTGATGAGACTCTACTGGCGCCTATCTCCATCCAGGAGGTGATGGAAACCCTTCTGAAATCCCCACGGCTTAAAGCCCCAGGCCCAGATAGAATACCCTTCGAGGTGTACCTTCTGGAACCTGCAGTGATAGCCAGAACCCTCCGCGACCTCTTCGCTGCACTCTTGGTGAATGGCGAGGTCCTCCCCGACTCCAGAGGCTCAATAACGACCCTCATTCACAAGAAGTCAGACCGTGAGAACCTGGCGAACTGGAGCCCCATAGCGTTGATCAACTCAGACCACAAGCTCTTCACGAAGCTTCTGGACAACCGCATCACCAAATGAGTGTCACCTCGCCTCTCCCCATCCCAGCACGGTTTTATTCCGGGGAGGTCGTTATATGACAACTATAACGACCTTCACGTGACTTTGACTGCTAACTCTTGTAAGGTGAATGGCTTTGTGGCTCTCCTGGATATGGAGAAAGCATATGATCGGGTAGCTTGGAAGTATATTGATACTTCCCTGGCCCGCTTCCATCTCCCACCCGCAGTCAGGCGCTGGATATCAGCGCTCTATGACCAGCTCCACACCAGAGTCCTGGCGCCAATGGGTTTTACAGTGGCAGTACCAGTTGGACAAGGTCTCCGGCAAGGGGACCCCCTGAGCCCTATCCTTTTTAACATCACCCTTGACCCCCTCTTGGCCTCCTTACAGGACAAGCTAACAGGGATTCTGGTCCCAGGTAAAGCCCCACACGCACCATGGCATTTGCAGATGACACTACTATTGCATTTGGCTGCCCTGGGGATGTTGCCCTCGCTGCTTGACTATTGAGAGGTACACCAAGGCGTCCAACGCCATGGTCAACACCTCCAAGACAACAGTTGTACAGGTCGTCTCCCCCACCTTCCCCCCACCATTTGGTATTGAACCTGAGCGCGGTACCTTCCGTCACCTGGGCGTTCTCACCAACCAACAAGAGTTTGCGCTAAAAGACAATGAGGACTTGCTCCTCGCAGCAGTTAACTCCAGGATTGCCAGCTGGAACCGGCGGCACATCACCCCCCAGGGTTGAGCTCTGATGGCCAATGTGTTCCTCCTCTCCAAAGTCTGGTTCCTAGCGCACGTCTGCCCATTCACAGATGCCTTTTATACGCGGCTCAATGTACTCCTCCGCTGTTGGATCTGGGGCTCAAACCATCCACCAATGGCCCTCTCAACCATTGCCCGACCCTGCAATGAAGGGGGCCTAGGGCTTCTGGACACGCGATCCCACGCCACCACAATCTTCCTGAAGTTCCTATGGCCGATTGTCTGCTGGGACGCGACCCCCATGCCCCAATGGGCGCCCGCCCTCCGCCAGTCAGTGTCAGCAGCTCTGGGTCTTCCTAGAGCATCTCTGACCTCATTAGGGAGTGGCTCACAAACCACCCAGGCCATCGCCTAAAACCATCCTCATCCCCCTACTGGAACCAGGCTCTCCTTGCCCTGAAACGAGTAGGCGCGCGGATCCACCAAGCCTTCCCATACAGAAGGGAAGACCCTGGCCTCAGCCCCCGTCGCCATGCAATTGTGCACAATGGACAAGTTGTCACAACTCGCCTCAACCCCCAAGATCGTCCTCCCATCCGCCCAAGACTCCTTGAGCTCCTCCCTCCCTCCGTGAGATTTGACCTTAAGGAATTGTGGAAGGACGTCTATCACCCCATCCTGTCAGCAAAGGTGTCCAACACCTTATGGAGGGTGCTCCACTGTTCATACAGGACAGGGGACCGGACTGGCCCTACCTTCCAGCACTGAAGCTGCCCACGCTGTGTGGAGCCTATTGACTCCCACCTCCATCGTTTTTTCACCTGTCCAGGTGTTGCCGCATTTTGGCCAAAGGCCCGCGCGCTCCTCCATGCTCAGCCCTGGTCTGGACACCCTGTGCAAGACCTCATGTTTGAGCAGACATTGCCTGGTTGCCACTGACCCCTCCGTGTCCTCGCCTATGCCACAGCCATCTGGAACATCCATAACTCCTTCCTTCATGCTGCCTTTGACCAGCAGGTGTGGACCCTTCCACACATGATCACCCACTTTCAGGTACACTTTGAGATGGCCCTGAAGGTCTGCACTATGTCGCCAACCCTCCCCCGCTCAGTTGTCACTGCAGCATGGCTCTGGCGCGAAAACCCCCTCCCTTTCTTGATACCTCCTCCCTCCCTTCCCTCGCCTCAGGCTCTTAGGAGCCCAGGCGTAATTCAATAAACATCAATGAATCCCCCCTCAGGTTGGGACCATCTAGTACTAAAAAAAAGGATCAAAAATACACCTTACTATCCATATTTCCCAGCTCAAGTTGTTTACAGACATTCTTCCAGAGAAGACATTCCCCCTCCAAACTGCACTTTCTATATCTCCTAAACATGAGGTCAAGGAGATAGTGGACATTAAGTTTGTACATGGTCAACGCAAATATCTGGTAAAATGAAGAGACTACCCCTTGATTAATCCAAATTAAAAAGTTTAAGATTGCTGTCATTTTTCTAGATAAACTTAAGTTTTTTATCTCAAGGAGGGTGATGTGATGGTTCAGAAAATACCTGGCCATCACATTATCCTAGTTAGGGATAATTTTATATAACAAAAATAAAAATTGCAGTATAGGATATCACATGTGATTGGCATCTAATTTACCAATGGTGAAGGCCCATTTATACTTTTACAAATCCGTCCAATATGAAAATTGATAATCTAACAGATTTTTGCATAGATGGAGAAATTTATTAAAAAATTATTCACAAGCCCTCTTATATATGATAATGAGAAAGGAACATATTTCTGATGATCAAGGTATCAATTCATCAAACTTAGGCTATTATTTCTAAACAAGTTTTTGAAATTGACAAATGACAAATTTTATACATATCAAAACAGCCAAGCTTTAAGCTTAAACAATGAATATTCTAATAACTCAAACATGACTGTAAGATTTTCCCTTAGCTTTTTTTATTGAAATTTATGTTACATCTCTCAACTCTATAAAAAAACTAAGTCCCTGCTAAATTAATAAATTTTTAAGCTTCTAAACCTACTCTTTTTAGAAAGATTTACTATTAACATAAACACATATTGCCTGTATCAAGATGCTGAACTTAGTCGTTTGGTGAGTCGCTTAATGCCCTTTCATGGGGCCAAGGAGCTCAGTTAAGCTTAAGTAATATATTAACCCTAATTCAAGGTTTGGTTCAACCCCACAATATTGCTATGTGGACATCCAGAGCTCTATCTTAGGTGCTTTCCTTCATTTAAACATGTACCTAGTTAGTACCCCAAATCCTTTTTCAGTTACTGGAAAGAGCTAGTTCACAACATAGGGTATCAAGTTGGCCGTCCTCCCTGATCTTAAATATACCTTGGACTAATGTTAGTTAAAGATAAGTATTTCCATGTTGGTACAAAGGGGTCACATTATGGATTTCAGGTGTTACATCAATGTCTCTATATTTTACAAGTTGTCTATTAGCAAAAACATGATGTTTTCAATATTAATCGAAAAATGGTATTTGAGTAATCCAGATACAATATACCAAATCTGGCAATATTCATTTACAATCTTGAATTCAAGTTTGAGCCTAAGAAAGATATGTTAATAAAAGAGATGGTAGGTTAATTCTTTGGCCAGTTTTGGCTTAGTTCCACATTGAGTTGAATATGGCTTTTTCCCCAATTTTCTTATATCACATTCTCGCTAGGCCAACTTCTTTGTTGGTCATCTCTTATATAAATAAAAACTCTTAAACTTTTATCAGATAAACCTTTATGTTGACCATACCTTAGATCTCATCAATAAGGTTTAAAAACTGTTAGATATATTTACTCATAAGTTTTATGTGGATCTTATTCCAGCATTAGTTAAGTCTGGAATACTTTGAATTTAAGCTTTGTCATTTCTAGACTCTGACTTTCCCAAGTTGTGGCCTTTGCTGACTTCTTTGCATTTTATCTCTTACATTATATGTTTGAGACACTTTAGTGTTGGTTCTGTTTAAGGTATTTTTGTTCCATTTGGTTTAATAGCATGTTCCATGCTTCTATGTTGTTCAATTTCCCATCATCCCTATAGGGATAGGAGTTACAGACATTATTTTCAAAAATTGCTGGATCAGTTTTAAATACTTTACCAACTCTATACCTCCTACCTTCTAGTGCATAGCAAACAAGCTCATAATGATGATTATCCATCAATTTGGTACCTTTCAAGTTAAAATTATAGCTCTCTGAAACTTAAATTAAAATCACAAGTAAATACAGCTACCAGGGTATAATCTGGTGACACAATTCAATGAAATACCATATGAGCTGATGGCATTGCAATATGTGAGAGGTAAGAATCAGATCTACAGGCAACCAAATATCTGATTAAGTATGAAAATTCTCCAATGCAAGTTAAACAAATGGTAACATCCCATGTTTCTGTAGGCAGATGTGCCATACAGGTTACAATCAATGGTGGGCATGCCATACTGGCAAATATCTACATAATACCCAACTCAAAAATGAAAAAAATAAAAAATTATTCATATTGATATGATAGCATACAGCCCAAAGATTTCTGTCTTATTTAGAGATTGATATTTTTGCTATAAAAATTATCTATTCTTGGTGGAAATTAAATTATAGATTTGAAATTTGATAATAACTAGGAGTTTTTTGAGTTCTTACAAAAAAGTTAGCATCTCCAACTTAACAATAATCTATCAATATCCACCATATACAATAATATATATTGATGGATTATTTACCCATAATATAATAAATTATGATTTAACATTATATATCCTACATCAGCTAGTACAAATCTATATTAAATATTGCCTTTGCTCAATAGATTAACTTTTATATTTATATCAGCTAATTTATTAAATAATAAACCCCCTAATTTTCTGTAAGATATAGTTCTGTTTACCTTATGGTAAACACTTAAAAACATGATATTATCACTTTTTGGCAGTCAGCTTTTCTTTCCTGTAACAATCACTTTAGTTTCTACAATTTGATTCAAACAGCAATTTTTGATAATCACAAAGGATAGATGGGCGATTTTAATAATAATTCTAATACAAACTGGGTGAGCATCACATCAAGAGGTGCGCAAAATGGTGCACCCAAGGGCAAGAAACGCCCTGGAGGGGTACCAGGAACCCAAGCCGCCAAGAAACCACAAACTCAGACATCATCTGGGTTTATGGTGTTTACTATAAAACAAGATCAAAACATGTATATCCAATGTAACCAACCCCTTTCAAAGGTGGAGCATGGGCTCTGACTCTTCCTTGGGGATGAGTCCCCAACCCTGTGGGAGAAAACATGTGAGGCACAGCCCTCTCTTTTCCCACGCGGTATATGTCGCCACCAACAACATGGGCCACAGCTGGATTGATATTGGTTTCAAAACAGCCAAAGAAGCGGAGGCTGCAGCAAAAGTTTGCATCAAAATTGCCCTTCCCAAGGGCAAAAAAATAGTGCACACCGCGCGCACCAGATGGAACCAAAGTATGAAACTTTGCTCATCTCTTTTTGAATCGCTCCCTACAAACCTTCCTTGTAAGGTAATCAAGGAGGAGCTCCGCAAAGGGCTCGTAGCCTACAGAGAAATTATGCAACTCAAATTACAATGATTTTTCCTGATGCCAACCCTGTGCACAGACAAAGCTATCGCCATGATCAACAAATTCCCCAAAGTTGAAGATGACTTATCAAGAATCCCCCGCACAGCAGAGTTTCACTTTGGGGATGGGGGACAGTCATCCACATTCTGAGTTACACCAGAATGTGCACCGCCTATATGCAACCACTGCAGTTCATTGGGACACAAGGAACATGCATGCCCCATGAAGGAAGGCTTAATGGAAGCAGACTACTGTGAAGAAGCCATGGATGAAAGTAACGAAAACTTTACCAGAATGACTGACAGTCACCACCCATTCCGCTGGGGTGAAGATGGACTTTACTTCATCGTGGACCCAGTTACACATAAACAATGCAAATTGGCATAAAAAGCCTGCAAGTGGGAAGCAGCTGAGGCAGCATTGCACGCGGAATTATTTATCAACCCCATACAAATTCAAGAGGATATTTCAGATATTCACTAAGCCAACCAATCAGAAAAATATGCCCAGGTTGAAAATTTTCACAGCAATTTGACTGAGTCACCAAGCGACATCAATCATGCACACTTTGAGGAACAATTCAACCACAATATAGGCGAAAATGCGGTGCACAATTCTCCAAAATGAGCCCCAAAATTACAGAACCCAATCAGCACCCCGCATTGAACCATCATGAGATATGTGTGGGAAAAGATAATGCAAATTCCAAAAACTGCAATTCCCGCAAAAAATTGAGTCAGATCAAGGGAACTGACATTGTCACTGAGAATGTTGGAGTACAGATGTGGAGAATGGCCAAAATGAGCTGTGGTGGGTAGGGCCAGAGGGCCCTCCCAAAAGCTCCTGAGGCGCCACGGACACATCAGTGTCAATAGGGATGCTAAACATTGCAGGAGCCAGGGCTCAAACGTCCCAAGCCAAAAAGCTGGACTTCCTGTGAAAACCCCTTGTAGACATCTTGGCCATCCAAGAAACCCACTGTCTACAAGGGAAAGAAGGATCCTAGTCAGCCAGGGTCTCACCATCACAATCAGTATGGACATCTCACTGTGGGGTGATCATCTGAAATAACAAAAAATTAAAAATTACAAACTCCTCGTCATACCTTCACAGCTGCGTCCTGGTAGCAATGATCACATGCAAAGAGGAAACAATCTCGATAGCATGCATCTATGCACCATGCACCATAGCAAAGAGAAAATAATTTCTCAAAACTGTTCCAACACTCACCCTCCCACCAGATAACATCCTGTTGGGTGACTTTAACTTCTGGGATAACCCTGACATGAACCAATGGCTGAACCCCAGGGGATACCCACCGGGACACATTGAATTCCGCACAATGAGGGCATTCCTTGGCCTACAGGATGCCCTCCCCCTGAATCACCACTCCTTCCCCACATGACACAACCCAACGTATGTGAGGGAATGGTCATATCAATGAGCTGCATCGATCACATCCTCATTCTGCAATCCCAATGATCAAAAATTTCCAAAGTTACAACAAAAAAAGTCAATTTTTCTGACCACCAACTTGTTTTGGTGCAGTTGTTGCCAACCTGAACCCACGCACAGGTGTCGCCCTGGATAAAGTTACACCCAGAAAACATAAAATTACCCAAAATAAAGGAATGGGTTGAACTTGAGGCCACGAACCAAGAATTCACAGCCCCATTCACTTTGGATCCCATTGCAACATGGGCAAATTTCAAAAAGGAACTAATCAACAAAACCTGACATATCGCATCACGTAAGTACACTGCCAATACAGCCACAATCAGGCGTACCTTGGCGGAACTGGACCACCTTGAGCATAACACTCCAAGGCCCAGTTATAGCCCCAACTGGGGACACAAATGGGCGGAAATATCCACCCAACTAAACACCCTCATCTTCAAGCACCAACACAGAATCAAAGTGTCAAACAAAGGTAATTTCATAAAGGAAGGAGAAACATGGTTGACATATTTCTTCCACCAATTCCACTCCCATGGCAACCAGCCCACATGCACACAGGTCCGCAAGACTGATGGTACTGTGGCAACTGACCCTGAGGAGGTCAAGGTGGAAGTACACTGCTATTACACCAAATTATACTGTGATACACTGACAGACCCACAAAAAATCACAAAATTTATACAAACCGCCAGAATACAAAGCACACCACTAAACTACAATATTATAAATCTAATTACATGGGAGGAGCTTTGGGATACAATCCGCGGTGCACCACATAGGAAATGCCCAGGGCCTGATGGGATACCCTACAAATTTTACAAAAAATATTTTCAACAAATTGCCCCCCTCCTATTGGCGTCTATGAACCAGTGCTTGCTGGACAACACGCCTCCTACCTGGTGGCCATGAATCATATGTCATAACCTTATATAAAAAGGGTGACAAATTGGACCTGGCCAACTGGCGTCCAATCCACTATCTAATACTGACACAAAAATTCTAACAAAAATTTTAGCAGCCAGATTAGGCACAATTGCCTCTGACTTCCTATCACCCAACCAGTTTGGGTTTATACCAGGGCGCTCAATCTGAAACAACATACACCCTGTTGCAAACATATGTCAATCTAAAGCAAATGGAGCCCTAGTCTTCTTAGACCAGGAAAAGGCATATGACCGCGTTAGCTGGCCATACCTAAAGGAAATTCCTACACGCTTTCAAACTCCCACCCAGATTCATAAACTGTGTGATGCTCCTCACAGAATCTGCAACCATGGCTGTATGCGGCCCTGGCTTCTTAACTAACAAGATCACACCACACAGAGGGCTCAAACAAGGGGACCCCCTCAGCCCACTACTGTATAATTTCAGCTTTGATCCACTCCTCCGCATAACTGACTCACGCCTCATGGGCATAACTGCACAAGGCCAGCCAACAGTCAAGATACTGGCCTTCACGGATGACTGCATGGCAGGTATAGCTAGCAACAATGATGCCCAACAGCTGGAACGCACCCTAAAGGAATACTCCATGGTGAGCAATGCATCGCTCAACAAAAGGAAAACAGAAATCTTACTCTTAGGCAAGTACACTAACAACTGGGCTACAACACCAGAACCTCATACCCCATACGAAGGAAAAAACCCACTCATATTACCCTTTGCATCACCTCCCACCACCACTCCTGTCCGCCACCTTGGGATATGGCTGGAAACAGGGGGTATGTCAATGAGACAATAGAAAGCAACCTACTACAGCGGGTATCCAACAGCGTTGCCTCCCTTAAGGGAAGATCCTCAGGACTAATGGGGCGAGTAGCAGTTGCTAACTCACTCATCCTCCCAATACTATGGTACCCTGCCCACGCAATCGCCTTCTCACCCACCTTTATAACATCAATCCGTGCGCTCATCCAGGGCTGGCTGTGGCCCGGATCCCATCCTCCCATATGGATGGAAACACTCTTTGGCCCACGCTCAAGCAGAGGCATGGGACTAATAGATTTTGAGAGCCACGCCAACCGCATCCTGGGTACCTGGATAAAGGAAGTCCTTGACTGAGACCTCCCGCAACAACACTGGTCCAGGGAATTGATAATTAACTTTGCACAGGCGCTCAAATTAACCAACCCACATAGCCCACCCAGATTACTATCATACCTTGCTAAACACCCTATCGCAACAGGCCCACATGGAACCCCCCCTCACTTCAAATGCATCTTCCAAACCATCCACCGCATGGGATGGACTGTAGAGAACACTGGCACTGTGCAGGGAAGGGGACGACTCAGCCCCCACTTTAAATTGAGAAATCCAGAAAACCACCCCCAGAGAGACATGCTTGCTATGACTCAACCATTGCTATAATCGAATACCTAGATGTGTTGACCATTCCCTACAACTTAACCACACAGAAGGCAGTGTGGAAAATGACGCACCACCCACTCCTACAGCTGAGGGTAAGAGTCAACGCCTGGCGCTGTCTGAGAAGGACCTATAGGACGGCTGACCACTCCAATTCCCTCCATGCAACCTGCGCAGTATGTGGAGGGGAGGGCTCCCTATACCACCGCCTATAAACATGCCCCCCAACCAAAGCCATATGGCGAGAAGTCGCGCGCCTGCTTAAGCTCCAAAACGAGCAAGAATTTTCTATTTCAAAGAGCCTCCTTGTGCTCCAGATCAAATCATGAATCACATCTACCCTCTGCCCCCTAATGATATCCATTGCAATGTGGACAATCCACACCATTGCCTTAGATGCATTCAGGGGCACGGTCCCAACCATCCATGGGGTTATCAACAGGTTCCACGTCCACTTACTGGAGCACTTCCAAGCCTGGCTCTATGGATATATGAGACCAATGCAAAATGCGCTCATAGAATCATGGTTCCCACTCTGGTTCCTCCACACAGACCCCTTCCTTCACACCTGCTCCATAGTGGGGGAAACCCCTCAGAGTAGCGCACCAACCCCCATACCTGTCAGTCCCGCTGGCAACAGGGGTAGCCTGAGTCCCCCAGGGTGCCCAATCTTATCTACCTTCATTTTCCACACATATTCGGTAATGCCCATCCCCTGGTCAGCTTGCCTCAGTTAAATAAAATCACTTTTTGGTAGTCAAAATATAATATATAAACAAAAGAAACAATCTAACATTAACTATAATAATATTGCTCTTCACTGGAAGTTTAAAGACATGCATGCTCTTTATCTTTTTACCATAAGGTAAAAATTAAACCCCTTTTCCACTCATAACTTGTGAAGAAATTTGAAAATAAAAATCTGGCTTCAAGGTACAAATGGACCCTTTCATACAGATATAATGATTTTTTGAAGCTCTGCATGCTGTAATTTTGGCTGGGCATCGCACAAAAACACACTTCATTTTATAGAAAAGACTCAGCTTTATGCTCACCTCCCAGTCAGGTTTCTCTCACCCATCTTTAGGTGGTATGTTTCAACCACCCATAGCCTTTTGCCCCCCCATATGTGTTGCGCTCACATAACTCTGGCGCTTCAACCCTTAACTGGGCTCTATAATTTGAAAGGGTGGTGTATAAATTGCTTTATACCTCTGACCCTATTTCTGTTCCATTTAACCTTTTAACTGATACTTTAAGTTTTTTGGTATAAACTACTACCAATAGCTTTAAATGGGAGCTGGTGAACAGCCTTTGGACTATATTTTTACCAACTTTTAAGCACCACTTTAAGTTCTCTTGATCTGTTTAACATAGATATGTGGATACTAAACCTTTATAGCTAAACTATCAACTTTCTGCGACTTTTGATACCAAGGGGTGTCAGAAATTGGTTGCCTGAACAATAATCACACCCAGTTTATTAATATGGTATTGAAATACTTCATTTACCACCACAAAAATAAGGTTTATCTTTATTATGCTCGTTAAACCCATAACACCTCAGCTAGCTCATTGGGGTCATAAAGAGGTGGTCCATAATAAGAATTAAAAATAAATTTTGGAATGTTCATCCTGAATGCAATTAATAAATAAAATGGGTATGATTGGCCAGGTTATCAACTGGGGCAATAACTTATAGCCAAAATGGTTGTTTCATGAATACCTAGTGATGGTATAGAGATTATTTAGATAGTCTGAGTTTAGCCTCAGGGGATTAATGGTACCATCACGTTATATGATTTTTGTGCAAATTGTGGGATAGCCCATAGGAGAGATGATGACTTTATAAGTAGCGTTAGCAGTGAAACTTATGGTTGGCTAGTTCAAATTTATATGCGATGGAGCTTGGCAATATCATTCTACAAATTGATAAAGATCCCTTCCTCCATCTATTTTACATTTTACATACCCTCATCTTTTAGAGGGGGTATCAACGTGAAAGATTGCTAGCCAGTTGTTAAATGTTGATAGAACCTCTTGGGGTGCATAAACCTGAATTTTTTACAAAGGGTTTTGAATTTTCAGCTATCACCTAACCTATACCAACTAAAGTGATGCTCTACTCAAAACACCTATCAACGTTTGTAAATTTTAATATGCAAATCCAATTGCTGTCAATTTAAAAAGTTAACTCTTTAAACCACATCATAGATCTATCATCTGCTTTAGCTTTCTTAGGTTGGTTGAGATTACCTATGAAGTATAAAATCTATTTATGGTATATTAAGCCAATTGTAAAGTTTAAATTTTAAACTGATTTGGAGGCACACCAACCAGGGGATGGACATTACCAAAGCTCAAAGAGCTAAAAACTGAACAAACTAACCACTTGAACAGAATGAAATGATCGTCCAAAATGAGTGGGTGAGACACAACAAATGAGAAAACAACCAACCAGGTGGGACAGCGCTGAGGCGCTCAACCCACCGTGGTGGAAGGGGAGGGGGGATTGGGGGCTTATCCTCAGCCCCATGCTCCTCCTTGGTGAGAGCATGGGGCAAGGAGGAGAGCAAAAGGGTGTGGTGATCAGTAACATGGGGAGCGAGGATGCTGATGATCAACTGGTTGGGAAACTACTGGAGGACAGTATGATGCTGATGTACTTGGAACAACAGGCCTCCACCTTAATGCGGAGGGAAGGAAGCTGGGACAATAAAGCCATGGAGGCGCAGGTGACTCTTGGGTTGGCCTGAGAGGTGAAAACCACTTTCTGGATGGCTTCATTAGTGCTCTTGTGGGAAATCTGAATGGACAGTTTGTTAGGCGGGGATGTGGACAGCTTGATGATGGGAAAAGGGATTTCTGTGGTGAGTGCCGCTACTGATGACTTGGCCTATTCACAGATGGCATACATGTCAGGGTGATCAGTTGCCATGATAGCAAGCTGATGGTCTGAGCAGAACTCTGAGGTGTCTGTCTGGGGGGCGTAAAACTGTTGAGCGACCAGTTTGGGTTCCACACTTGGATAAATTTGTCATATGTGGACTCTGAGGCTTCAATTAAAAAACCATTTCATCAATTTCAGCCAATGAGGATAATGGGTTCATGTCAAATTTGAAATCAGGGTTAGCAAATTGAAGTGGAGTGGTGGGCAACTACAGAATAATGTGGGAACCCACATTTGTCCAAGCCATTTCCTTATTGGATGAGGTGCAAGTGGCACTGGCCTGAGGAAGGGTCTGGTTGGCTGCAGCGGGCACTGAAGCGGAAGAAGGATTTGGGGGAGGGGGTAAGATTGTACCCCATGCCAGAAAGGCAGTGGGGTGTGGGGCAAATTGGGGACAGACAATGACAGCGCCAGGCTGGAGTAAACTGCAAGGGAGGGGCATTTATGCTTCAAGTGATCTAACTCAAATCAGGAAGTACAGATGGTCCTCCCGCCCTCAACTCAGGCCCAGAATGGGTGGTCAGGGGCAGAGGGAATGATGGCGCAGGGGGGAAGCGACAAAGCTATTTTAGAAAATTCTGGGCTGATCGTGGCAAATGCCCAAGGCCCAGCTAGGCGAGCGGCCCCATTGGGGACCACAAACTGAAGGTTGGGGTTGGAGCCATACGTGGCCAAACCTTCCATCAACTCCTTATGGAGCACTGCAGGGGGATATGGGCGGGCAACCCTGCGAACTGAACCACCATAGTGGTGTCAGTGGAAAGCTGGGTGCACATTGTTGGGATAGGGGTGCCCTTGAAAACCAGGGGCATTGTATCCGCAGTGGCAGCATCAGCTTCACAAGTGAAGCCTAGATCAAAATACCCCTTAAAGGGGAAGAAGTCTATAAAACTGGCCAGCAGCATCACCACCTGGCCAAGTTGATAACTGCTTGTTCCTCATATGGGAAAAATCTCCCATACTTGACCCAAAGTCCAAAGTGAAGCTGAGAATGGTGGAGAATGAGTGGGCTGTGAGGCATAGCCTGGGCACATGCCAGGTGGATGGCGAGATCCTTGGGTGGATTAACTGACCCAAGGACTTAGTGGGACTGGACAAACCAGTCTGAGCGCGTTTTCTCACCAGATGGAAAATGCTGGGTGGAGTTTTGTCGCTGCCCCACACTGGAGCAGCCAGCGGTGAATCTGATGTCATTGGGGGTCAAACAAGAGCGGCAGGTGTAGGATCAATAGTTGTTAAATTACTTTTTTGAATAATATTACTTGAAAGTGACTTTGAGTGGAAAGAAAATCTTTACAAAACCAATTGTAGAAATCAATAAGGGAGCGTTAAAACTGATTAAGCTACTGGGTTTTGTACACTACAATAAGTAATTTGATATATATGTTAGAATACCTTTTTGAAAGAATACAAATCATATATTTGGAAAAAAGTTTTTTATTCATATGAAAAGCCCTCAACATACTCTAGTCTCAATATCACTGCCAGTAATACAAGATTCACAGGAATTTTGCAGTCTAAAATTCTTTAATATCAGATACTGCCATTTATAAAACATTAAAAATCCAGCATTGGGGTGCACACAGACCCCTCCCATCCACCTGATTTGGAAATAAAAAAAGCTTCAAATGTATTTTTGGATGGCCATTGCACATACACATGCAAAGACTTGCTTTTAATATAGATTATCATAAATTGATTATAGAGATTTAGTTGGCGGCTGGAAGACATTATTATGCTCTTAAGCTTTTTACCATTTGTTTATTTTTAAAATTTTATAGAATACCTTCATTTACTTTAATCTGTTACTATCAATAAAGTGGAGAACCTTCCGCTGAGTACTTGTTGATAGTGTGCAAAGTTTCATAAAAAATGATTTAGTAGTTTCTAAGGTAGCCAAAGAGTAACCTGGACCCCAAGAGATTTGATTATATAGTTAATCTAAAATATAAAATGCAACAAGCTATAATAGCAGGACAAATTATAATTTGCAAGTAGTCAGAGAGCTCAAACTCTAGCTGATAGTTTAGCAAAGGGATTGAGCTTTTAGCTATTATATTTGATATATCAAATTGTTTTGTAAAGTTCAGAATCATAACCTTGGGGTTTTTGGTGAATTAAACTGTTATTGGCTTGTACTTTTAAGCAATAAAAGTGCAGTAAAATATCATCAAGTTTTAAATAAAGTTTACATCTATTAATCTTGGTTATATAATATAAATTTAATTCTCTTAAATTATACAAATACCATTTGTAAGTAAATTGAGGTTAGGGTTATGTCAAAGAGTTAAAAGTTTAATCAGGGATTGCATCACATGAATTTTATAATTATTAAGTTTTATCAGACCTTGTTTATGATTTTTAAAATATTTCATATCTCTGAAATATTGTAAGAAGCAAGTACAAACACTTGCCTCCCAATAAAACAAAGTCTATGTTCAAAAGCCTTTATTTATACTTACAGTATAACTCCTATTTTCTATTAGAATTCAAATTCAAATAGGAAAAATACTATATTTACTCTGATGCCAATTGAGAATTTCTCACATTCCAAAGCCAAGAACTATTCACAATGCTCCTCATATTGCACCTTGTGAACCATTGGCTAATCCAGATATTCCAATGAATGAAAAGTTAAAAATAATTATTAATACTTTGAGAATATCTTGGATTTTTAAATGGAAGGATGGATGAAGGTTAGGTTTTAAGCAGAATCAAGCAGAGTTAAAACTGAGCTTAAATTCAACACAACTAATCTCAATTGATATGACTCTTTATTTCAGTTGGTCTAAGCTGAAACCCATGTTAAGTAATACATGATGACTGGATTCAACATTCAAATATTGGCTAGCATTTTATTTTTAACTTTCACTTCATATTAGGTGACATTTTGTTTTTATTCCCATCTATTGCTTGTAAGATCAATTTTTAAGCTAATTGGTTATTTTTAGCTCTAATCACAAAGATATTTAAAAACTTTACCCTTCAAACTACAATCATTGAAAGGCTCTTTTTTGTTAGTCTATAGTTGAGCTAAAGCTTTTAGATTTTTAGGGCTCTTTTTCTTAAAAAGTATTCCTTTAAAATGAAAACTTATATTTCAGATTGCTTATTTGTTGAATTAGTTTTTATAAAGTATCATGTGTTCATCCCTCCTTATCCTGCAATATCACTCCATAATTTTATGAGCTACTGCCTTTCAAATTAAACAGGCTATATAAATATATTTTCATTGCATAGATACTGCTATAACCAATGAACAAGTCTTTGATTTATAAGCCCTCAAATGCTCTTTCAAATACCAACTCTGTAAGTTTAAATGGAGAACCAGATCCACCCAAAATCAATGCTCTAGTACCTATAAGCGCACCATGCTTAAAACAGAACTGGATGTTAAAAAGGGTTTGCAAAGGCTTATACAGTCAAATCCATGCTGATGATCCGCTGTGCAGTTGGAAACTGCGCCAGGGTATACAGTACATAATAAAATTTTCTTTCTACCATGTAGAAACATCGTGCAAGGTGACATATTTTTATCACTTGATAGATTCTAAAGCTACCCTATCCTTACTGACAATCCCCACCCCAAATCCCCCTAAACCTCAATCCCAAAAGGCAAATTCCTCTTGCCACCTAAGACTAGTCTTAGATGTTCACCCATATTCCAAACAATTTTCACCCTCTAAACAAGTCCAACTGACAAACCTAAGATTGCATATGTCCCATTAGAAAATCTTGGAGAAAGCAGAAAGCACCTTAAGATACTTTAAGATCCACAGCTGCTGCAAACAATAGGGACATCATATCCCATAAATTTTCATACTAAGATCTTATTTACATCTGAAAATGTGATGGAAGGTGCTAATGTCTAAAGTTGGCTCTACAAAGCAAAGGTCAGGAAGATGCTTTGTCAGCAGATTGGGGTTTTTTGACACTTGGCCAATGGTTCAATGAAAAACAGGATCATATAGTTGTGACAGCTCATTTTATTTATGACTAGGATTTGAAAAAAATTGATGGTTGCATCCTTGGTTTATCTGGCAAAATCTCTATGGAACTTGTCCACCAATTGTTTAGCATGATGGTGGAACTTGAGTTAGGATTGGTTCTTCAAAAAATCACAAGCAACTAAAGGATCAAAGTTTGCATCATGAGCCAAGAATTTTCCAAGTTATGTATAGCCAATAACATACAGTTTAATTTTATTGAGCACCATTTTCTATGACTGGGGTTCATCTTCAACAGCATCCCCCACATTGGGTTTGGCTCACCTCAAACTGATCTCAATGGATCCCAATATGTAACAGTTAGAATTATCCTAGTTCTAACTGACATAAAATAAGCGATGCTTTAGCACATTGACAGCACCAAAGCAGACCAACTTCAAGTAAGTGACAGGTTTGGTGCACTGACAGCTTTAAAACATCCCTATATCAAGTTATTTATGCAAAGTTGATTTGTGTTTGGTCCAACCCAACCACACAAAAACTTCTTGAAGCTGGATGCCTGAAAAGACTAAAAGGTAAGTGACATATTTAAACCTAAAACAACCTTTATTTTTATTCAGGTAATAAAAAGGGAACCGTCATACAGAGCTTGTCTGGGGAGCAACTGACAATGCTCCTGTTAAAATCTGGACGCTAGATGGTTGCTCTCTTCTGGACCTAGATTTCAACTGCACAGATTCGTTGATTTTTGCATTTGATTTGACTGAGTTTGATTAACTGGAGCAATAATAGTATGAAGACTATTACTAAAGTTGAATGTTTAAAAGCCATGATGAGTGTATTGTCCAACGCTAGACAGGTGCTTCTTTGCCTTGAAGATGTTCTTAAATTGGTATGGAACACTTTCCCTATACCCTTCTCATAGAGCCAAGCAAAGATTTAGATAGTAACAACCTAAGGATATTTGATCCTTGCACTCTTCTCTTAAGAGTAATGTTAAACAACCAATGCATAACAACTTAGTTAATATCAAGTTTTAATCTGCTTTTATTAGGGAATATTTGGGGGTTTTTATAATTAAAATTGACACTTAACTTTTTAGCTGTCCGCTGGGAATTATTTGTGCTCCTGTGCTGGTTTGACCCTCAAGTGTTATGCACCAAATCTCATCAGGTTTCATTGCCTTGAGAGTCTTAGGCAGCATAATCCTTGGCTGTTCAGCGACCAAACAATTGGCATTAGGGACTTGAAACCAATTCTTTTGGCTGATAACGATCCTACTCTACCTCCAGTGTTTGAACTTTTTGGTATTTTCTGACAACTCTCCATTCAATCCACTTTTAGGTGATTTCCTATAATTTGACTATCATGTTTTTCTACTATATCAAATTATTGCTTAGTTTAGTCAGGTATAAATTCCAACAATAAACTCATCAGTTGGCAATCTCTGCCAAGATATTAAATGATTTACTGTAATAATTTGACTGTCAGGTGTTATTTCCTCATTATTCATACTTGATATATCATTGGGTATGATGCCTGACAATAATCTCATTAGTCAGCTGCTATTTCCAATACTGTACAATTATAACTCAATTCTCAAATTTATTAATTGGTTAAAAGGTGATTGTGGTCATCTTAAATTCCAATAAATACCCCCTCTTGACCAGACTATCTAACAGAAGATAGAACCCTCAGGGATGGAAGCCGCCTTAGCTTGAGCTCATATTTGGTTTTTCATATCTCTATGCCCTCAGTGGAGTGCAGCTCTGTCTGCACTCAACGCCCATATGCTCTGCTCAGTTTTGGTGACTTATTATCCCTGGTTGCTACCCGTTGCTGCCACTTCTCAAGCATGGTTCCTGTAACATCATGCTGTACCAGTCCCATCTATACATCCTTGTTAAAAGTTCAACTGGTTCACCTGTACAAACCCCATGATGGGTCTCATTGGCACCTTGTCACCTGTATTAATCCCAGGAGGGTTTTTGTGACTCCATAGTCAACCTGTATAAACCTCAGGATGGGTCTTATTGGCACTTTGCCACCTATACCAACCCCAAGACAGGTTTCAACATATCATTGATAGGGACTATTCTGGAAGATCTAGTTTCATACCATCCTGATCCTGCCAACCGCTCAGGACTCATGCCCATCACTATCTTTTTCTTCCTCCACGCTTGGTAGGTGGGAATATCACTAGATACATCACTGCTTGAAAATAAGATTGATTTTCTATATATTTTTTAGTTTTTTTTTAATTTTTTTCACCTTTTTATCTTTTTACCTTTTTTCCATTATTATTTTCCCTTTAAGTCCAATACTTTAAAATTTCACATGCACTCTATTGACTATGCAACTATCCTCAATATTCTTGATCATAATGGCATCATTTGCTGACTTGGAGATAATTTCAAATGGTCCCATTCATAGGGCGTCCAACTTATTTTCCTCCTGAACGCATGGGTATTGCAATAGGCTACCCTATCACCCACATGGTATTCTTTCAATGTAGGTCAATTATGGTTGTCTTATTTCTTCACATTGATTATTTTTTTCATTGTCATTTTGAATGCCTGTGATTGTAATTCAATCAGGATATTGACCAGTCAGGATATATATTGTTTGGCAAAATTCCCAAAGAGGCTCTACTGCTGATTACAATATTGGTGGTAATGCGGCTTTCCACTCATATAAAGTTCAAACGGCGTTTTCTCAGTCACTGGCGCATTGCATAAACCTTGGGGCATTCTGGTCAGCTGGTATAGTCCTTGTGCATAATTATCACACATTTTTCCTGATCTTCTTTAGGCAAATCAATTTCACAATACCCAAAATCATGTCCATAGCCAAAAAGTATTTGCCTCCCCCACTGTCATGAAAAAGGCAGAAGAAGTTTAGACCAGCCTGCCAGTCAGGATGTGTAAGCACCCAAAAAGCAAGCCAGAATGCCAGAGGCATTGCCACATGTAAGATGTTGTATGGAGCTGGGAAGTGGGAAAAGATAAAACTGTCAAGAGAGTGTCTGTAACTCTCTTGTTCCCAGCAAGGTGATGTGGGATGCAAACCCACATTGATGGGAACTAGCTGTTAGAAGAATGGGAAGACAAACACCCTTGAGCAGTGCCAGTGCAAAAGGTACCCCAGGCAAGTGTATAAATAGCAACATAAAATACCAGGTAAGTAAGAAACAACACTGCTTGAGTGGACCCTAGAGGGGCGTCCATAATCAAGTGTGGCTTGATGTCAGGGGCTTTGGGTGCCTCAATCTGGAGGGGGCCTGGGCGGCCCACAGATGACCCTGGGATTTTGGTAAATTGTGAGATAAGGTAGTTGCCCACATGGTTGGAGACCTCTCCAAAGAGGTCCACCACCAAGTTTGCCCAAGGAACCATTGGAAAAACGTAAAATAACGGGGGTTTTATTAAGAAAGTTGATCAACAAGGGTGTTGATCACAAAAACCTATTTAAAATGAATCGGGGAAATTTGGGTTCTGCAGAAATGCACCCAAGCCTTGACGCTCCAATAAACAAACGCTTCTGTCCATTTTGGTAAAATACACTGAAAGTGCCTTCACTCAAGTAATTGATTAAAGCCTTATTTTACCTGAAGTCAAAATCTCATAGCTGGAGCGGGACTCAAACCCTTGCTCTCCAACCAAGCTAATTGAACCATCATTATTCAAAACATAAATTGTTCATTTTAGGGCCTGAGCTGAAATAAGAGGCTGGGCGTTTTGCACCCCATTAGTATCAACCTGGGCTTGCTTGGCTTGCACCCAACGTTGATCTAAGGTGTGCTTCAAGTCAGGAAGAGCCTGAAGCTTTATCTTCTGGGCCTCCTGTCGCTCAGCCTTATTCCTAGCATCAGTGCCTACTATCATGTCATCCAACTATGACAAAAACGTTGGTGTAGGGCAATTGTGAATAGCAACCTAAGAATGAACTAAATGGAGACAAACCCAGACACTGGGGCCTTGCTGCAGGGGGTGGTGCCACAGGTATAGTTTCTACAAGGTCACCAGTGGGTGGGTTCAATTCACCTGAGGAGACAAGGGGCTGATCCTTGCTTGGAAATGGTGGATGTAAGGCCACAAGATCCAGTGTATTGATGGCGGATATTCAAAAAAATGGGGTTTAATTGCCCAAAGTATCTGGCTTGCTGAATTCAGTTGACAATGGTTGGGGCCATAGTAACCATCAGTACTGGTTAAGCCCATCTGGTATAGGGACTGACAGGAAACCAGAGTAAAGCCATTGGGAATGTGGCCAGGAGTATATCAATAAAGTCAAAAATTGATAGTTTTAGAGGCAAATTTTATTTTAAAGGAAAGTGAAGGAAATTGACCAACAATTTGCTCATTGCAATGCAACAGATTAAATATTGGGAAATTGATGTGGGAACAAGCAGGGATCAGGTCACTCAAATTTGACTAACTTGAAAATTATTTGGGGATGAGGGAAGATAAGCTCAATGGGAACCAACATTAAAGAATATGGTGGTCAGGCCAAGTTGCTGTCAGTTTGACATCAAATGCACAAACTGAGGCTCAACTGTGTTTCTGATGGTTAGAGTGACAGCGTCTGGCCTAACAAGCAGTGGAAATCTCCACAGGGCCACCCCATGTAGGGGCAGTTTCAATTGGTTGGAAACAGGTTCAGGATGCCCAAACCACCCATGCCTGGTTGCTGGGCCGTTTGTTTGGTCAAAGGCGTTATATCAGCCACAACTCCTGATTTGCCAGTAGAGAGCTTTGAACTATTGTCAATGGTGTCCAATGCTACTACCTGCATGTCAGGGGTTATCCCCAACAATTTTGAGAAGGGGTTAATTTTGACAATTGCACTGTTGGCCAAATCAAAACTTCCAGGGATTCTGGACAATGAATCAATCTTCATCCCTTTTTGACTATGTGGATTCCAATCATCAGGCTTGTTTCCAATCGTTTTCAGACCAATTGAATTCAGTTTGGCAATCTCAGTGCAGATTTCCCTGATCCAGCGGACAAGTTTGGCTGAGGTGAGTGTGGGCACTGGGGGAGGGATCTGAAGAGGGAGAGCTGTTACCCAGCACTCATCTACCACATGAGCGAGGTCACCCTGGGTAACAAGGGTTACAGCCACCCTCTTCAGAACCTTTTTACTTAGAAACAGGAAGAGAGCTTGATCAACACACAGGGGACGTTCCTGGGACTTATACCTGGGCAATCAATCATGTCATCAATTTGAGGCAGTGAATAGGAGTATCTTTTAGTGATCTTGTTTAGTCAGCAATAGTCAATCCACTACTTGATTTGATCCTATTTCTTGGCATTATTTGCCAACTTGAACGTTTGATTAATTCTACCAATAGGTCTATAAATGATCCACTACTCGCACAGATTAATTTGGTAACGTTTTTCTTTGCTAAAGTTGTCTGGATCTGATCATATTTTTTGTCATTCTTTGCTTTCTTATTAATTGACTAATTTAAGGTCAAATGACTTCATCCACTATTCTCTGGATTTTTGCCTTTCATTTCTAATCTCATTTAATGCCTTGGGACTTCTCACAGCAGACCCAGTTGCAACCCAAGCTGGTCCTGCTGATGCCTTTATTCCAAGTAGATATCTGGCGGAAAGGTTCTCTAGCAGCGCTGAATAGTTTTACAGCTAGACTGCAAGGCATTTTCCCAAATTTTGAGCAGTTTCATCCTCCTCTTGAGGAGTCACAACATTCACAAATTGTCATGATTTCTTCTCCCAATTTAGGGTAGAAAATTGTCCCATCACTCCATTTTTCTAATAGTCGCTAGTTGATTTATCCTTTCACTTGGATCCATTAGGGTTTTTCCCCATTACAACTTGATTCTGCTGATTAACAGCTTTTTCAATGCTCAATGGAATTTCATCTTCTAATTTCACCATAGTTTGATCGTTCTCAGTTGAAATTTCATCATAAAATTGATTGGGTGCATCAAAAGTTGCTCCCAACATCCTCAGATGGTCCATCATCTGTGAGGTTATTTATTCAGTTACTAGTGCTGCTGCCATAATCCAATGAAATTTGTGGTAGGGCCAAAGTGCTGCCTGCATGGCTATGTGTGCATTAAAGTCAGTAAGCACTTTTGCCCTGCCAAAATCTGGGATTTTTGGTAAAACTGATTGGCAAAACTAGCCAGAGTCTCATTCTTGTGGAATTGTATACCCATAAATTCTTGTTTGCAATTTTCCATCTGAACACAGCTTCCAAACTCCAACATAATTGCTGCTTTTGCTTCCATATATGACCAGTTGTCCCCACTGAGGTGGGGTAGCACCAGATCTGGCAGTCAGTGCTAAGACAGTTCATTACATTCGCCACTTTTTGATGGTCTGCATAACTGAACATGGTTATCTCATACAAGCAGAAAAACACTAGGGCATTATCCCACTGAAAGGTGGACAATTTCAGCATATTTTAAAATTTCTCAGTTACTCCACTCATAGAAGATCCTTGCCCAGATACTCAAGAAGCCATAGGAGTGGCTTTGGGAGTCATTTCTGACACACCAGTGAATGGTTTGGTCATATTTTGGGGCGGAGAGGTCTTCCTGATTGGAGTTTCATATACCTTTTCATTGGCCTCATTTGCCTCAGATTGCTCACAATCATATTTGTGTTTTTCAAATTCCTCAATATGCTTTGTCATTTTTGCCATCTTCTCATGAAACCACCAGATGCATTCTTGATCCACTTTCTGTTCAGTTTTTTGGAATAAGATTTCTTTAACAAGTTCATTATCTTTCTGCTTCAAAGAGGCAACTTTTCCATACAGGTCATTATTCACTGTTCCTACTTGTTTGAGCATCTCTTCCACCTTGATCACAAACTCCTCTAAGGTACTAATATTGGCTTGATATGCTGAGCTGAGCACATTTTGATTGATGGCCTGTAGTTTCACCCAGAGCTTCTGAAGCTTTTCCTTCTAAGATATTATTGTTTAAATTGGCATTTGACAACTCAACTACCCCCTGTAGTGAACACCAATGTTAAAATCTGGGCACTGGATGGTTGCTTGCTTCTGGCCCTAGATTTTAATTGCACAGATTCATGGATTCTTGCGTTGATTTGATTGAATTTGATTAACTGGGGCAATAATAGTATGAAGAATATTATTAAGGTTGAATGCCCAAAAGTTATGATGAGTGTATTGTCCAACACTAGACAGGTGCTTCTTTGCCTTGAAGATGTTCTTAAATTGGTAGGGAACACTTTCCCTATACCCTTCTCATAGAGCCAAGTAAAGATTTTACTAGTAACAACCTAAGGATATTTGATCCTTGCACTCTTCTCTTAAGAGTAATGTTAAACAACCAATGCATAACAACTTAGTTAATATCAAGTTTTAATCTGCTTTTATTAGGGAATATTTGGGGTTTTTATAATTTAAATTGACACTTAACTTTTTAGCTGTCCGCTGGGAATTATTTGTGCTCCTGTGCTGGTTTGACCCTCAAGTGTTATGCACCAAATCTCATCAGGTTTCATTGCCTTGAGTTTCTTAGGCAGCATAATCCTTGGCTGTTCAGCGACCAAACAATTGGCATTAGGGACTTGAAACCAATTCTTTTGGCTGATAACGATCCTACTCTACCTCCAGTGTTTGAACTTTTTGGTATTTTCTGACAACTCTCCATTCAATCCACTTTTAAGTGATTTCCTATAATTTGACTATTGGGTGTTGCTCTTATATCAAATTATTGCTTAATTTAGTCAGGTATAAATTCCAACAATAAACTCATCAGTTGGCAATCTCTGCCAAGATATTAAATGATTTACTGCAATAATTTGACTATTGGGTGTTATTCTCTCATTAAATTCATACTTAATATCATCAGGGATGATGCCTGACAATAATCTCATTAGTCAGCTGCTATTTCTAATACTGTACAATTATAACTTAATTGTCAAATTTATTAATCAGTTAAAAGGTTGGATCATGTGGCCATCTCAAATTCCAATAGCTCCTCAGTGGGGAAAGCTAGAGACAAAATTCCAAATTAATCTTTGAAATTGGTAGGTGTACCTTTTTTTGGCTGTCCTTTGGGGGCCACACTCAAATTATTGATTAAGATCATTGAGCCTTATCAACAATTCGAGTGAGGCACAACTCAGCGCCCAAAACTGACCAAACTAAATTTTTTAAAACAATTCAACTTGGATTCTGAATACCAAAACCCAAGTCAAAATGTGAAAATTGAGACAAACTTGATTGTTAGACAATCTAAGTGGCTGTTCATTAGTGACTGCCTAGACAAGTTGAGGAGGGGCATTAGTGTAATCAAGTAAGCATGTAATTCCAAATTTATAACTAACTAGCAGAGCTAGCTGGAGTTACTCAGGTTTATCTAATATCAGATGATTTGAACTGATTAATTTAGGTTCTATATTATAGATAACACAAAATCACTTACTCATTACCATTGAACATATCAAACTGATTAATTACAACTGCTTATCCAATACAGTTATACCTATCAAATCAATTATAAATAACCAATTACTTAGCCAAACCCAAATGAATTATTAAATTACTCTAATAACATCAAACTACTTGAGAAAGCTAAAGAATCTAATGGATCAACCAAAACCATCAACCACTTGGTTAAAACTAATTGAATGTAATAAAACACCCAAAACATTACCAAAACCTCAGCCAAATAAAATC
This sequence comes from Massospora cicadina, assembly GCA_022478985.1. Lineage (NCBI taxonomy): Eukaryota > Fungi > Entomophthoromycota > Entomophthoromycetes > Entomophthorales > Entomophthoraceae > Massospora > Massospora cicadina. The sequence goes on along the minus strand of JAKSZP010004239.1, from coordinate 55,344 downwards.
AAACTTTATCAATACAACCAAAATTTACCAACACTTGGTTAAATTCAATTTAGATAGTAATTTAGACTTTACCACAAATTACTTACCTAAAACTATTAAATCTATCAAATTGACCTTAAAGAACTGACCACTCAGCCAATTAAAATTAAACCTATCAGATCAATCAAATACCACCAAACTGCTAACTAAAACAAGTCCTATAATTAAAAACCATTATGTGTATATACTTGACTTATCATCTTTTAAATTACTGAACCAGATTTTATCTAACTTGGCACAGATATTTTATAAATTAGAGACATGACTTAAACAGGGTTTAAAGTTATAATAAGAAAAATAAAAATAAAGTATGTAATTTTAAAATGAATTAATGATAAATAATTCAAGCTAACATGTCCTTTTGGGTTGGGGATAACTATAACTGAGTTGGCATTGCATACCAATACCCCAAACTGAGATAGAAAATAGCAATGCAGTTCATGGAGCTCCTGGCCTATCAGAGCACTGCATGTGGAGGTTTTCTAGGTTTCTCCTCCTTTTCCATTAATTTGATTCCCCATTAATTGATCTGGTATTGTCCCCAGGTTGGCCCATATTGAATAAATTTAGAATATATAATATATATAAACTAAATATCCTAAAGTATAAGTACTTAATTAAACTCAATTGAAAACTACCCAAAAATGCAGAACTTACAATACTATTGTCTAAAGCAAACCCAAAGTAAATGCAGATACACAATAATTTTATTTAAATTTAATAACTATGTTGGATTATCATTTTTTTAGTTTCACTTACACTTGCAATATCAGTTTAACTATATAAATAGTTTAAATGATAAAAAAATTGGGAAAAAAAGAACCTCCTTTAAAAAAAGCTCTAAAAAATGAAATAATCGAGAAATTAAGCCTACTTAATAAAACCCCTTTTGAAGTCAGCACCATATTTTAAACTGAATTATAGAATTTTTTCACAAATACAAATTATTTCTTATGTCTGGATTGTGTCCAAGTGTAAACTTTAAGCAACTAAAAATATATAGTACTGAGTATATAAATTATATATACCTATTATAAGTCAGTTAAAATATGGTGCCAATTACTAAAAAATATGGCGCCAACTTCAAAAAGGGTTTCATTAAGTAGGCTTAATTTCTCAAATTATTTCATACTTTTTAGAGTTTTTTAAAGGAGGTTCTTTTTTCCCAAAAAAACTTTACCCCCAGCTCTTTTCCCTTCAAAAAATTAGTGCATTTTTAAAAGTGGCTCTTTTTTACTTTTATTAAATATTACTAACTCTATATATTATTTTAACCCTTACTATTTCTCTATAAAATTAAAACTTATCATATATCTATTATATATAGTATCTTATAAACAAATATACTAATAATTCATTTTATTAAATTTAGTTGAATTTTTGGTCAAATTATACTAAATTTACTGATCACCATCTACAGTAATTCATTTTATTAGATTTGGTTGCTTTTATTAGTCAATCATGTAAATTTACTGATTGCTATCTAAAATAATTTTTATTAAATTTAGATGAGTTATTGATTAAATTATGCAAAAATGATAGCCATCTATAATGATTTAACTCTTCCCGCTATGAGTTCATACTGACTGAATTTTGAACATACCCCCAGCCATAGGATATATCAAATGTGCACCGAAGCTATCACTTCACCGATTCCGGAAAAAAGTTTATCCGGTGTAGTATTAGTCCCACAAGTACCCATCGCTTCCGAGCCCATTTTGATATATTTACTAAATTAATGGGCATATACTTTCCCAATACTTACAAAAGTAAAATGGGACCTAAGTTGGAGTATCCTCGATTTTTGGAGATGATCATCCAAATCGGTCCAGTATTTTCAGAGTTATGCGCGAACAAACAGCAAAAAAAGAAAAAGAAAAAAACATACATACAGGTCGAATTGATAACCTTCTTTTTCAAAGTAGGTTAAAAAGTTATTAAATAAAAGCGATGTACCAGGATTCGGACAACCGACCTTTATAAATTTTAAGTTTAGAGCCAAAAGGAGACGATTATGCTTGAGGAGGTATTTGTAAAATCAATTGGGTTTTTGATTCAAAGTTTTGATTTAGTTTAACTTGGTAATTAGCCAAGTGACCACTAACCACTTAAAATCATTTAAATTTTATTCGAGGTGGGCCGACCTGGGGACAATACCGCACCGATTAGGGAAGTGAAGAAAATGGGAAAGGAGGATAAAACCCGGAAAACCTCCATGCGCGGCGTATGATAGGCCAGGAACTCCATGGACTGCCTTTGCTATTCGCTATCTCGGTTTGGGGCATTGATGCGCAAAACCAACACAATCAAAACCACTTAAAACCATTTAAAATACCAAACAACCGAACATCTAACTGCTCAGCCCTAACAATATAGCTTACTATTGAGAACATATAGGGGTGTCACTTCTTGTATATAAAACTTTTTATTTTACTACTAGCCGTTTACCCGTGCTTCGCTACGGTGTCTATAAAATTAAAGATTTTCAATCTATTAATTTGGATTTTATATTATAGACAAACAAAACCACTCAGCTAAATCCAATTGCTCAATCGAATCAACCAAAAACCACCAACCACTTAGGCAAACCTAACTGAAATTATCAAAACAGCCAATAACTAATCACCCCTCAAGCTAAACTGTGTCCTATCGATTCAAACAAAAGCCATCAACCACTCGGCCAAACAAAAAAAACCTATCGAATCAATCAAATAACACCAACCTGCTACCCGAAACATCTCTTTATACTTAAAATCATTGAGTATGTGACATATCTTCCAAACTACTAAATCAACTTCTACTTAACTTGCCAAAAGTATTTTAATAATTAGATGAACCAAATTAGGCAGGTTTTTAAAATTTATAAACCTAACATCCAGATACCCATGCTTCGCTACAGTATTTAAAGTTTATCAGATGATAAGCTCACATTGTAGCCTATAAGCTGTGCCAGCACTACTCTCGAGCCACTCAAACAGCTCTACTGTTGCTCTCGTGGCTGGTGAGTTGATTATCCTAACTACTTAATCTACTTAAACTCTAATACTGATTTTTGTTGTTTCAGGTGAGCAATTTGGTGAATTATTAGATAATATTCACCAATTCTCACCCACTCACCCAAATAAATTAAACTTATCAGACTTGATTAGCTTCAGATGAGCAAATTGGTGAATTATTAGTTAATACACGCCAATTCTCACCAACTCACCCAAATAGATTGAACCTATCATACTCGATAGTTTCAGATTTGATCTTATTTGCTAATTCTCACCCACTCACCCAAATAGATTAAACTTATCTGACTCGATTAGCTTCAGGTGAGCAATTTGGTGAATTATTCAATGATATTTGTCAATCTTCACCCACTCGCCCAAATAGATTGAACCCATCAGGCTCAATAATTTCAGATTCGATAAGATTCACCAATTCTCACCCACTCACCCAAATAGATTGAACCTATCAGATTTGAAGGTTTCAGATGTCAGTCAGTGAGTCAGTACATCAGTGAATGTGTTTTATTAAGTAGATGAAAAATATAATTTTTAAAATTCATAACTTCTTGGGCATGCACAGAACTCACCAGTTTCATCACAATTGGATGAATGTTATAGGAACGCATATGTGACACACTGTAACAATCCAATCGAGTTTGTCTCAATTGTCGCATTTCGATTCAGGTTCGGATTTTCCAAATCTGAGTTGAATCGTTTTAAAAAGTTTTTGGTTTGGTCGGTTTTGGCTGTTGGGTTGTGCCTCGACCAAATTGTAGATTAGTCTCATATGAGTCTAATCAGTAATTTGGGTGAGGCTCCTGAAGGGGAGCCATTAAAAGGCGCGCCCACCAATTCCGAAGCTCACTTCAGAATTTTGTCCCTAGCTTTCCCCACTGAGAAGCATTGTCAGTTGCTCCCCAGACAAGCTCTGTTTGGCGGGCCCCTTTTTATCACCTGAATAAAAATAAAGATTGTTTCAGGGTTTGCATACCTCACTTACCTGAAGGTCTTTTTCAGGTATCTGGCTTTGAGGAGTTTTCACGTGGTTGGGTCAAACCAACCACAAATCATTTTGCATAACTAATTCGGTGTAGGGATATTTTGGTGCTGTCGGTGCACCAAACCTGCCCCTACTCAAAGTTGGTCTGCTTTGGTGCTATCGGTGTGCCAAAGTATTATTTATTTTATGGCGGTCAGAACTGGGATTTTCTGACTGTTACACAAACATGCAAACATACATATATATATATATATATATATATATAGTAGCTCTGTTGACCAGCATGCTCACTTTGAGGGTTACTTCAATGTAACCACTGCAAGTACAGGGAACTAGTTTTGGTTGTCTCCAACCAATGGGAAACTATCTAAATGATAGTTGAAACCCTTCTAGAGATGTATAAACCTACAATGAGGCGTGCAACTGCAGTGAGCTTAATGATTTTACAATAACATATGAAGATATGTTCCTGAAGAAATTGGAGAAGTTTTTGGGCCCATTCCTTTTTCTTTTCTACCCGTGTATCTGGCTCAAGGTATGTGTTGTGTGTGGTTAGTTCTAACCCTGCAGGTATCACACTATTGGACAATCTGTAGTTTGACTAGGTAGTAAGAATATCTCAGTGTTAACTCCTCCAACTTTTAATATAAAATCAGAAACTAGTTTACAGTGGAATCCTACTAATCAGAGTAGTTGTTCTACTCCCACTTTTATAGACCTTAAGTGGGTCCAGGTGAATAAAAATTATTATTTGGATAAGTATGTGCCAAGATAATACTGGGCTATAACTGTGGGTGCTTTAGCAGCCGCAACAACAGGCACAGACTCTTGAGCTGCACCTTACCAGGGGTAGGAGGAAGATTGGGGAAAGGTACTTGTCATTGTAAATTTGAGGGTTCCAATAGTTGGGGTTAAGTTAGCACCTTAGGTTTCCTCCATCCTTGAGGCCATCAACCATGACCTTTGAGTGTTGTCAACTTTTGGAAACCTAAAACCTGCATATTTTATTATAATTTTTAATAAAAAGAGAGAAACAGAACTTTTTTGGGGATATGTTTTCTAATGAAAATAGAAAAACAATAACCCAACACTCTAAGGGAGGATACCCCAGTGGTAGAGTATGGACCCTCTACCACTGCCTCCCGAGTTCGATCCCGGTAATGGACTTTGGGTAGGGGACAATTTTGACTGTGTTGGTTTTGCGCGCCAATGCCCCAAACCGAGATAGCAAATAGCAAAGGCGGTCTATGGAGTTCCTGGCCTATCATACGCCGCGCATGGAGGTTTTCCGGGTTTTATCCTCCTTTCCTATTTTCTTCACTTCCCTAATCGGTGCGGTATCGTCCCCAGGTCGGCCCACCTCGAATAAAAATTTAAAAAATTTAAAAAATAACCCAACACTCTACCTAAGGTCAAATGCTGGGTTTCAAACTAAACTGGGGAGGGGGCTGCTAAGCTGAATCGTGATAGTGGGGATTGATTTCCAGTTTTGAGTTCATTAATTATTGGTTTCAAACCTCAATTTTGCCTCAACAGATCCATCAAAGCAGCCCAAGCTATTCTCAAGCCATTTTTTCCCCAAACTTTGAAGGTCCAAATTTGCTTTTCGAGTTCATAATGGAGTGTTGGGTTCGAATCCCATTTTTGGCCTTTTTGTTTCAACTCTTTGCTTGATTTTGGCTTAATAAGTAAACTGCCTCCACTCAATTTGGCTTCTGGTTGAGTCCCTTTTTGGAAACAGAAGCTGGGAACCATGATGGAGAGCTGCTTGCGATTAATAAAGTACATAAAATGTTGCTGGATCTTTTTTAAATAAAAATCTGAAGATTTTGCCACCTGAATAGGTTTGGACTGAGGGGGATGAGGAAAAGTAATTGGTCAAACAGGAGAGGCGGCTGCCACCCATCTCTCATCCAGGGTGTGACCTAGGTCAGAGATCTGGATGTGGGGCTGGGCCTTGAGGTTTGGTCCCTTTTTTGACCCAAAGGGGTGCATACCCCTGTCCTGCTTAATAGCTGAAGCCAAGGGCTTACAATTATATCTCCAATCACCACTTAAGAACTTCAGTGTTTGCCCAAACCATGCCTATGTGCATGATGGCAGATTGGCAGAATTATATTAAAATGCTCCCTCATGGGTAGGTTATTCTAGGTTTTAAACCTCATCTACAATCTCAAAACTACTCATATGATACAGCTTTCCAGAAAGGTGATAAGCTAAATTGTCATTTAGCCAAATTGGGAAGCCCCCTTGCCAATTCTGAATTCCATCACCTCCTTCTAATAAGCTTCAAATTAGTTCAAATACTAAGTGAGATCAGTATAATGAGGGTTCTCCTTCTTTGATCCCAAAACATGTTATTATTAATATCCTATAAAAATCAGCTTTTCTTATATTTTATATTAACCTTCTTGTTTAATAGTAAATAGGTATTGTAGGTTTCAAACACTCCAGCAACTGTTAAATTGTTGTAATCATGTACAAATAGCACCTGTGAGCATATTCCTAATACAGAATTCCAACACCCACCATCAAAAGGTTATAGTCAACATTGATCAGCTGTTGATGTACTTCATTCACTTGTGCCTTGCATGCAGCTATTCTTTCAACAGGCATGTTGCTATGTGGCTGATTCCTTCAGAGATTACTTTTCCAAAACGTATAAAACTCTAATTTATCCCATCACATCTGCTATAGACTCAAGACTGAAGTACAGCATTTGAGAAACTCTGAGCTACTCTACCAAAGACTTTAAAGGTTTATTAGTATGGTTGCAAGCTTTTAGAAAGTGAACTTCAAAGCTACCAAAGAACCTCACAAAGCATTTTACTTTCCAGCCACTAAGTTTGAATATTCTTTTGAGTTTAGTCAAACTTTAGATAACTTTGGGAAATACCTCAAAGAGCCTTCCATTTTGCTCTCTGTTGTCAGTAACTCTCCAGTATGAGAATATTGGCATGAGTCTTTCTGCTCCTTCCCCCTGCTTTCTAAAATGACTTCTAAAATTTTATGCATCTCTATGACCTTTCTACCATGCAAGCACCAACTGATGCTTTTATTGAAAGATGCTCCCTCCTTAATATCAAGGAAAATTCTGATTACCTCAAATTGTGCTAATCTTAAGTGTAACAAACAGAAACACCCCAGTTCCATCCACCATATAATTTTACATATTGTTTTGGTGCACCAACAAGCAACCAAAATGGCCTAACCAAGTAGGGAGAGGTTTGGGGCACTGACTAGCAGCCAAACATTCACCTCTCATTGGTTGACTATGTAAGTCCTCTGTGTGGTCAGTCCAACCCAACCATGTGAAAGCTCTTAAAATAGAAATACCCAAAAAAAGATCACAGGTATGCAAGGTATGCAAACCCCAAAACATCCTTTCATTTTTATTCTATAACATATTAACCAAGGCTCCCACCGACCAGAGCTTATCTGGGGAGCAACTGATAATGCTCCCCAGGAAGGGAATGCTAGGGTTCTTGTATAATTTCTTAAGTGAAATTCAGAAATGGGCATGTATGCCTTATAAGGGCAGCGCTTTGGGGACCTCACCCAATGTCCAAAATGACCAAACCTAAAAATGTTTTAAAAGCAATCTGACTCAGATTCAGAAAATCTGAATCTGAGTCAGAATGTAACATTCAAGACAAACTCATCTGTTACATTAAGATGGAAAAGCATTTTAGGCTCAAATAAATTATGGATTTATAAATCTAAACATACCATGGATGATTTTGAATTTACTTTTTAAAATTATAGACTTATATGCTATGATATTAAGCTTTTACTTTTGCAAGTTTGCAAAAAATAAATGAACTTAGAAAAAAGGTCAAAGTAAAGGTTTACTTCATAGTTTTAATATTTGTATGTGCAGGTGTATCATAATGGATATAGTGTTTTTACACAGTCCTACTAACAAAATTCTATAAAATTATGCATAGAGGCACCAAAATCTGCTGCAATAAGAAATTTGATTGCTCACTTAAAGTATTTTCTCTAAATTAACTCATTATAAATCAATTCTATATGAGAAATAAACTTGAAAGGATCAACTTTGGCTTCATTTAGCATCCTTAATCTTGCTTGCTACTAACTGAATAAATGATATATTGGAGATTTTCCTAGTTTTTAAATTGTGGCAGTTGTTCTGGAACTATTTAAGTAATTTTATAATCAACAAGTAGTGAAGTTATACTTTTGGTGTGAATGCATGTCTATTGCGCTGAACTGAGCAAGCAGTTTTTTGATATAGGTGTGCCTAGTGGTAGAATTTGAGGTTTTTTATCATAAATCAAAGTCTGAAGAATGATTTATCTGTAGCATAATGTAAGTGGAATCAATAAGTTAAAGGAATTTATTTCAGATTTACTGGCTAGTGTCTGATTTTAAAATAAGTGAGATGCTAGTATAATACTTTAATCTTTGGAAAGCCAACAAGTTGACTGTAGTGTTATACTTAGTACATTGCTATAATTGGAGTTGGAGTGGGGTTGCCAAATTTAAACATCTATAGACAATTTTTCTATATAAATTAAAAAGAAAGCTGAAAAAGACATGTTTTGGGAAGTAAGTTATTATCAGAGTTCAAATAACTTATATATGCTAGACATACTTCAAAGTTAACAATGTTAGATAGGAAATAAAGGATGTATGATCCATAGTAAGTTTAGAATTTTGAGCTTAAAGGGGTAATTAATATGACAAAAGCTATTTTATCTCAAAGATTTGATATATAATAGTTTAATTCTATTAGTGCCATTTTTATAAGCTCAAATTGATCAATTTTACAATAATAAAATAAGGCTTTAACTTCCTTTTAGATCATCTTGTGTTGACGCTGTGAGAAATCTTCACCTGGACTAAACTTGAAAATGTTAATTTTTTTCAAGAATCCATAAGTTGAAATATTTATAAGGTCATAATTGAATGCTTATTTATTAAAACAAAATGATAATCCATTCCTAATTCATTGTCTTATAATAATATAAACAATATTTTTCTTAGTAATTTTGATATAGCATAGTGGCTGAGCCTAGGTAAGGGTTCATCCAAATCAAAAAGAATCCTATCTAAGCTCACTTCAAGTCTTGGCAAGGGTTGACAATTGATTTGTGCATATTGATTATTTCTTTAGTATACCATGATCATGGTACTAATGGTAACAGTAAGAATAGAGTTTAAAATTTTATTTAAAGAGGCTAACTAATTGTGGCAGGCCTAAATCTTTTATAGCAATAGTGGTACAAAAGTATTGAGTCAAGGTAGCCAGCGGTCATACCATAGTTGCCAACAATATTAAAATACACATAAATGAAATTAGTATAGCTGTCAACAGCTCAGGTTTGTAAACCATAAAAGATGATAATTTTGCTTCACATGAGTACAAGGTTCATGAGAAAAGTGCAGATCTGCTTTTATTTAAGATTAGCCTTAGTTTAGATTTGACTTAAAGGATGAATGTACAGATAAATTGGTGGTTGATATGTGCTTGGAAAACATATTTAACACTGTTGGCTCAGAATGTTTGACAGCATTATGAAAAGAAAGTTAGGTGGGATATTTAAGGTTGGTGCAAGTGAAGTTAACTTCAACCCTGAGTCACATTAGAGGGCGGTAAAGTCCTTTTTTTTAGTACTAGATGGTGGCGGTAAAGTCCTTTAATAACTGTTAAATTATTATACAAAAGACAACTCATGTTAGGGTGACTCATATTTAGCTATATGTGAGTATGCTTTTTATATGAGGAAAGGCACCATATTTAAATTTTATTTGAGGTGGGCCGACCTAAGGACAATACTGCACCAATGAGGGGAAGTGAAGAAAATGGGAAAGGAGGATAAACCTGGAAAATCTCCATGCACAGTGTATGATAGGCCAGGAACTCCATGGACCGCTTTTGCTATTTGTTATCTCATTTTGGGGCATTGGTGCGCAACACCAACATAGCCATAATTGTCCCCTACCCAAAGTTCACTACTGGGATTAAACTTGGGGAGGCAGTGGCAGAGGGTCATACTCTACCACTGGGGTATCCTCCCCTTAGGCACCATATTCTCTTTTTTAAGTACTAGTGGTGTCCAACCCAAAAGGGGGAGCCACCACGCATCTTTATTTGCAAATGGGCCAAACAAAGGGATTATCATAAATTAAAAAATTCCTAATATAGCCCCTAGGTTATCAGCCTAGAAAGCTATATCAGATGGCAAGGTAGCTTTGGGGAAGCGTTTATCTGGCGCCCACTTTAGCTGGCAGACCATGGCGGACAGCATTGGGGTGGGAGCATCAGCAACATGAGGCATAAGGAGGTATAATTGGGGGTTTTCTTTGTTAATGAGGCTGGCAGTGTCCATTACCTCAACATATTGAGCAAGTTGATGCTCAGCAAAATTGATGAGAGCTGGCACACAAGTAAATGACTTGATACGCCATTGGGTTTGGGGATAATTGGGGTCAAAAAGAGAAGTTTTTGCTGCATTGATGCAAGCGTGGCTTGCACCAAAAGTAAGCTCCTCAAATTTGTACTTTGCATCTTCCTTAAAATCATGAGGTAAATTGGGGATAGGAATACCCTCAACAAGGGGCTCCATTGCCCCATAGGCACCATATTCTCTTATATGGAAAATTTAGTAAAACTCATCCTTCTGGCAATTAGAAAAATCTTGATTTTCTTGACTAATACATTCAAAAATACTATTAACAAGTTGCACTTTAAAATATTTAGCATGATTTAAAGTAGAGTATGGACCAAAAAGGTAGGTCAAGAAAGCACCTTTTGACTAGTATTATTTTGATCAATCACTTTTATCAATTCCTTTTATGGGGTATGATAAATAAAGAAATTAGTGAAACAACTTGTAGCTGATAAGGAGACTTTGACCTTTTAAATTGTATCAAGCAGCTGGGAAGTGTCTAGGGGTGATAAATTATCTAAAAGAGGAAATTCTTATATTAATCTGATTTTAGTTATGAGTATTAGAGAAAATTTTATTTTTAATTATATATTTAAATTTTAAATTAGATGATTTGGCTTTCAGCTTAATTCTGCAGCTAAAAACATTGGTTAAACAACTGGAGTTTTCTTTCAGATTAGTTTGGGCTCTATATATAAGTTATTTTACCTCTTTTGGAAATGTTTTCATGTTAAATATAGCCTGAAAATAAAAAGATCAACTCAGCCTGTTTTTAGATAAATCTCATAGTTCCTTGCTGTTTTAATTAAAGATAAATCTCTTCAATTTAATTAATTAGGTTCTTCTTATTTTGGAATTTCTCTGATCAAAGTTAAATGAAACTTGGGAGTTAAAGTTGTTTATTTATTGAAAGGATTAACCAAAAAAACCTAAATTGGCGTTGGTTTTCCAAATATATTATTGCTAGCAGATATATAGTTTCTTTTCTGGATTGTTAAAGAATTTTTTTTTGCTTGAGATAATTGTCAGAAAATCAGGGGGAATAGATTTCATTATGTGATTCAGTTGTAAGAATATTCAGATTATTTAGGTAAGCAAAATTCTTGAATCTTAATCATTTTTGTTAAACTTAATTTATCAACTTAAAAGGTATCACTGGCTTTGCGCTCTCCTGGCAACAAGCCAAAGAAATAAATGATTGGCTACTTGAAGGTGCCAGGCAAGACAACTTGGCTTGAAACGTTAACCTTCTTTAGAGATTCAGAGGTTTCAAGCAATTCTCAATTAGCTGGAATATTTCAGTCTAGAAAATTAGGCTTTAAACTAAAAATAAATATAAGTTGTAAAGTACTTAATTATAGAAGAGCTCAAGACCTCAAGTACAAAGGAAAATCAGGAATGTGATGAGTGATAAATAATATGTGTGAGGGTGGAAAGAGATTAAGGAATGCAGGAGACAATATCACAGTCTAGGTTCAGAGTTGGAGTAGATCAGGTTTGCTTGTTAAAGACTGGATTGTGATTAAACTGTTGGGCTTCCATTTTTTGCTTGATAGTGCTATGCCAAAGAAGCCCCAGAGTTAATACTTGAAGCCATCTAAGATGCATGACAAGTATATAGTTTAATTTTAGAGAGTGCTAAGTCACCGCTTATGTCCTGTCAGATATAGTATTCATCCTATGGTAAGTATGGTGAAATAAGCTTATTGAAGTCAAGTAGCAAAACACGTTATAGAATCAATGAAATAACTTTATTGTATTATAAAATAGTGGTTTTTATATGTCACATTTAACTATATAAACTCCAAAAGGAAAAAAGATTAATAAAAATAATAGAGGGGGAATTTGGATGAGAGTCTCTTGATCAGGCAATGATTCAGGATGGTCTAATGCCTTTGTAGCATATTTTTGATTGTTTAAAATATAAATTGAATGCACAAAGTTGGATGAGTCTTGGTATCAGTTAGGATGATCATTAAGCAGAGTCTAGGTTCTTACATTTTTGTGGGTTCATCTTAATTTACTGCCATATGTGCCACCTTGAGTAATGGTCGCCTGACATTCCAATGATCCTTTATCTCAATTAAACAGGATATCAAATTGGTGTGTCTTAGCTTAAATTGGTCTAATAGAATTTTCCTATTGTCACTTTGAGCCATACCAACTATTAGTTTTTCTGTATGGTTAATTGAGGTAACTTCTTTGACTCCCTTCTCAGGTCTAGGTGTCAATCCTGTTGTTGGAGTTAAATGGTCAATATTCTTCCCATCATGCTAATATCATTATATCCAACATCAACTCCTTTAAGAATATTGGTAAGGGAGTACCAATACAAGAATCAGTTATATACATAGTTTATATTTACTCCAGTTTTTAAAGACTTTCTTGTATTCATCTCCATGTTTGTAAGTTATAGCATATGACCCATCCCATATGGAGTCTAATTTCCCTCCTTGAGGGGCTATACAATTGTGATAGTACATAATAAAGTTGTAATTTTAAAGTCAGATAAAGGTTGGCGAGATAAAATTGCTTATTGACCTTCTCTTTTAACTGTCTTAGCTAGATTTGTCATAGCCTCAGATTATAATTGTATAATCTTCTGGGCTGATCTTCTTAGCACTTTCTTAGGCTCTTTGAATTTTTCACTGATAACTTCATAAGCTAATAGAGATGGAATTACAGATACTCAACTATATAAAGCCTTGAAGAGATACATTTAGATGATTTAAAATCTTATCATATAAGCCATCAGCGCACTTGGGAAATATCGGTCACAGTTAATGGATTGTTAGTGGCCGTCTTTCTATATTGAGTCTAAAGTTTCATCTGCTCTCTCTACATTCTAATTAGTGGATGGATTGTAGGGTGCTGAAGATAGTCGTTGTTCTCTCATACTCATAGCTAAGATCCTCACAGATCTTGAAGTGTTCTTATCTTTTTCCCATAGCAGTACCTGCAGGCAGCCATGTTTAGTAAATATATTCTGGTATAAAAAGTTAGTGTTAGCCTTGGTAGTCTGCGTGGTAATATTAAATGCTTTAACTCACTTTGTGAAGTAATCAATCCCTACAAAGATATTGATTTCCCTCTGTGGATCTGGTTAGAAGACTATGATGTCTAAAATGAGGGTATGAAATGGCTGCTGAGGGGTCATGGGTTGATACTTGTACTTGGCCTTATGCGGTTTCTGTTTTTACAAGTCATGCAAGCATCTAAGACTTCCACTAAAGAGTACAGCATTACTTCCTAATACTAACGATCCTTGACCATTTATAGGGGTTTCTGTCTCCTCCATGTCCTAAGGTATTTTGGGCTTCCAGTTATAACTGGTACAATTCCAAAGGTTGCAAGTAAAGTATCTAGTAAGTTCCAGTTTTCCTGAAAAGTAATCTTTTAAGAAGATTTTATATTTCAAGCATGTCATTTTACCATATTTTTTGGTTCATATAAGTCCTCACAAGAGTCTGGCTTCATGGGCAGATTGCGCAACCATTCAGCTTCACTATTATCTAGATGTATTAGGGGCAGTCAAGTCAGCCATACTACGCTCATGTGTTTCATCCAGATCAATGGACAATAATCATGTTGTAGTGCTAATGTTTGATAACCCTGAAGGCTATGATTCCTTTCAAAATATTTTTGTTTTGCAGCCACTTTAAAGAAGCATGGTCTGTAACAACTGTCAAGTTTATGCCATATAAGAAGGGCAGGAGATGTTTTACCACTAGGAGAAAACCTAAGCACTCTTTCTCCATGACACTATAATCTCGCTCAGTTTTTATAAAGCGTTTTGCTGTAATAGGACACTAGGTGGTGAATACCTTCATCATCCAATTGGAAGAATGGTGCCTATAGCTAAGTTAGAGGCATCTGAGAACAAATTGATTGGCTTGCCTTAGTCTGGGCACCTTAAGATTAGTCTGCTCTTTAACAAACTCTTCATTGAAATAATTCAGTTCTTTGCTTTACTTCTCACTGTAAGGAGAGTGTCTATAACTCTCCTATTTCCAGCGTGGAGGTGCTTAGTGCACAGAGCCAACGCATGGAAACTAGCCGTTAGAACCAAAGTTATTAGAGCCCAGCAGAGGAGGCTGGATCAATAATAACTTATAGGGAAAAGTGCAATTATTAAAACAAAAACCCCACCAAAAACGATGCAGTGCACAAAAGGGAAAATGGTAAGCATCCCAGGATGGAGGGAACCTGGGCAAACCAACGGTGCATGAGGGGCTAACCAGATCATCTGTAAAACTGTTTGGTGATTTAGCGTGAGACCTCCAAAAAGGGGTCTGCACACAGGATCATTCAGAATAGCATTATAATAAAAAAATGATAAAAACGGGGAAATTTTAAATGGGAAGTCAACCAGCAAGGAGTGTTGGTCATGGAAAGCAAAGTTAAACAACATTGGGGGAATAAGGGGTTTTCAGCAGTGGGCTCAAGCACCAACCCACCAATAGACCAACACTACCATCCAAATTGGTCGAATATGCTGAAACTGACTTCACTCTAGTGATTGATTGAAGTTGGATCTGACCAAAACGCGTTGTTTCATAAATGGAATGGGTTTTAAAACCCCATTCCTCAACTAACCGAATGGAACCATCCACGTTGATTTGATAGAACATCCATTTTAATGCCTGGGCTGACATAAGGGGCTGGGCATTTGGCACCTCGCTAGTACCAATCTGGGCATATTTAGCCTGTACCCAGCGTTGGTCTAATGTATGCCTAAGGTCAGGGAGGGCCTGTAACTTCACCTTCTGGGCCTCCTGGCGCCCAGCCTTATTCTTGGGGTTGGTCTCCACTATGATGTCATGTGACCATGACACTCACACAAAAGGGGTATCTTTGGCAAGCAAGCGGACAAGAGGGTTGGAAAGCTAAATGAAGTTAGGGATAGTTTGATAGTATTATCCCATCGTTCTTAAGAATACCTTTATGTCTTAAAGGCTCTTTAGCTCAGGCACTTTAGAGATTGATTCAACATTATATTAAAAGGTCAGAATTCCTTTTCATTGTATAAAGTGTTCTAAAAATTCAATTCCTGTTGAAAGAAGTTCCATTTTGAAAGTTTAAATTTTATGTGGTTCTTTCTCAGCTGTGGAAAACTGACTTGAGGTGGTTCAGATGAATGGTAAAGGTATTGGAGAATAATGTTATGTCATTTAAATACACAATCACACAGCTTAGTTTAAAATCTCTTATGATGTGATCCTTCACCATTGAAATGAGTTGGGAGCATTGTATTGCCCTGACGAGCTGTAAAAGTTGAAATAATCTTTCCACACATATCAAAACGCATTTCTTCTTGGTCTTCTGGTTATAGATCCTTCTGCTAATAACTGAGGATAGGTCTATTGTAGAGAAGAAATTTGAGGTAGAGACAGGCCATAACATCATCAATTTGTGGAATTAAATAGCTGTATTTTTAGTGAGGCTGTTTAGCGTCATGTAATCCAACATTATTCTGTGTCCACAATTCCTATTCTTTTTAAGCAAAAATGGTATTAACCATGAACTCTGAGGGCACATGTAAGCACGCATCCAATAGTTGTTTTGCCTTAGTCTTAATTTATTACTCCTTTACCTTCAACTTCATATATGGCTTTGAGAATATTGGGATTGAATCCCCTACAACAATACTATGTGTCCAGTCTTTCATGTGACATAGTCAACATCTGACGTGGAGAACATCCTGATAGCCTTGAAGTAAGTGATGTACCTTACTAAATTTATCCTAATTAAGCTTATTAAGTATTTGTACTTGAGAAATTGCGCAGATTTAAATTAATGACAGGTAGGCTAAGATCAAGTTGAGTGCCAATAAAATGTACCTTATCAATTTAATTAGTAGAAAGTGATTGACCTTTAACAATATATTAATGTTTCTTGACAAAATATATTGGTTATATAGGTTTCAAGTATTAGCAAAATAGGCCGCCGTTAAGCTTAATCAAGGAATCCTTATAAAACCCTTAATTCAAAACTTACTTTTTACATTGAAACTAGTAATATGTAGCAAGCGGTTGAGGGTATATTCAGGTTATGTTAGTAGAAACCGCTCTTTTCCATGCTTTATTTTTACCTCCTCAATGGCAAAGAATATCATGCCTTCTGCTGAAATTACTGAGTCAGGTAGCTTTTTTTATATTTCTTACATAGTAGAGTATCACTTAGGTAAATAAGAAACATGGTACTCGACCAGACAAAAATAATCACTATTACTGGATTCTTTATAACCACTATGAAAGGAACTTCATAGTTTAAAAGTGATGGATATCCTTATTTAAGATTAAAAATACTCCATATTGATCATAAACTATGTCCCAATCAGTATTATACTAGCTATTATTCAGGACAACTGTGGGAGCTGAAAAAAACTAATTCATCAACTTAAATTGGCAGAGATGCTTATGTACTTATCACCTTGGTGTTGTTTATACTGGAAATATTATACTCTTGAGTGTTTTGAAGATAATGTCAGGAGATTTTATGTAATCTTATTCCCATCGAGATGGTGTGGGAAAACAGCCACACTGAAAGGGAACTAGTCACTAGTATGATTAGAAATAAGGCACCGCAGAAGGTGCAAGAGCATATGGGCCATGGACATGGTGTAAAACACAAAATATGTAACTAGATATTAAATAAACAACAAAACTTGGCTGGACCCTAAGGAGGAGTCCACAACTAAGTGCAGATTAATGTCAGTGTGCTTGGGTGCCTCGATCTGGATGGAACCAGGACGGCCCAGTTGTGCACCTGATTAGCTATTAACTTTGTTAAAATAAAACGCCTCATATTGTTAGAGACCTCCTTAAGGAGTTTCAAGCAAAGGTTCGCCCAAGGGAACAAGCAAAAAACTTAAAGCTAAAAGAAATATTTACTAAACAAGTTAACCAACAAGGAAGGTTGGTCTCATGAATCATTAATAATCAATAGGAGGAGAATCATCAATCTGCAAGAATGGTGCTAAGCCTAAATGAACCAATAAGCGCACACTACTATCTGTTATGGTACTGTAACTCAAGATTTTCTGAACTTGAGTTATTAATTGCAAATAAATTCATCATACTTGGTAATACTGAAAAAAGGGAACAGGTTTCAAAACTCCATTCTCGAGCAACTGTAATGAACCATACTGATTAATCACATGGCTCATGCATTTTAATGACCTTAATGTAACACAGGTCTGAGCATCACGCGCATCCCAAAAACCAACCTGTGCATATTTGCCTGTACCCAGCGTCAGTCCACGGTATGCTTGAGGTCATGGAGGCCTGCCAACTTAACCCTTTTGCCTCCTCACAAACAACTTTGCTCTTACATTATGTACCCTCAATTATGTCATGTAAACATGACATTACCCTATCATTCTTTTGGTGCTCCACCCCCTCCAGGGACTTTTGCCAAGTAAAAGCTCTTGTGGGCAGGAGCCACTTTCATGGAAATTATTTTTTCTTTGATTTGGGCCCTGATGCCTCAGTGAAACGCTTGTGGAAAATCTCAATTTGATCTAGGGCATGGGCAAAATTGTGTTGGTACCCAACTGTTCTATGCTGCATCAAACCCCTTTCAGGATGCCATGTACTTAAGCTTTCTTTTTACCCAGAGAGAGGCTTATATATCCTCCACCTCCCATCCTGGCGCCCATCAACAAGATAAGCCTCTGGAGTCTCTGGCGGGTGCCCTCAAACAACGTCAGCTTACTTTCATGAAAGACTGAAAAGATCAAAAACAATTAAGAAAGAGTCAACTGTTATGAGGTGTGATCCATCTTTCTGAAAAGGAGGTAAGGCCCTATTTTCTTTGGTCCCAGCTTTTTGCATGGCTGCTTGATTAGATGTTTCTAACATCAAGCATCATGAGATCCCCTTCCCTGTACGCAGAACCTACCTATCTCTTTCCATCAGCGTTCTCCTTATAAGCTTGCATAGCTGCATCCAAACCTCATGTTTACCCTTAATGACATTCTTCTTAATCTTCACCAAGTCTACAACCGCTTCCACTTTGGAACCACAGCTGGGCTCCATGTTGAAGGCGGGGTTAAACCCATAATTGGCAAAAAATAGGAACTACTGATGGATGCATTTTGCACGTTGTTATAGCTAAACTGGATCATGTGAAGGTGGAAAACCCAATTTAAATAGTCTGAAGAAGTATAACAACGCAGGAACTGTTCCAGGCCTGGTTCACGCGTTCAGTCTGCCAATCTGACTGTGGGTGATAGGCAGTTGAACGGCAGGGGCCAATCTGAAGAGTCTTACACAACTATTCCCAAAATACAGAGGTAAACTGAGGGCCACAATCACAAATTATCTCCTGGGGCACCCCATGAATGGCAAACACATGAGACATAAAGAGCCTATCCATCTCCGCCATGGTTAATGTACCTCTACAGGGAATAAAGTAGAAGAACTTTGTAAAATGGTCCACAACTACCATAATGGTATTGTAGCCCTCAGATACAGGTAACTCCACAATAAAATCCACTGATAAAAAAGTCCAAGGCCATTTGGCCTTTTAATCTGTTACCAACAACCCCATGAGGGACTGGCGATTTGACTTCATTTGGTTGCAGACCATGCACTCCTTACAAGACTTGGCAGCTTGCGCGGCTAATCCTTTCCAATTATAGGTGTGGCAGATTGGCTCCAGAATCTTTGCATTCCCAGGGTGTCTAATGGTGACCCCCTCATGATGATCCTGGATATTTCCAGGCGAAGTGGTCTGGTGGGAACTCATATGTGATCCTTAAACCACACCATCTCGTCCTCAATGTGGTAACCCCTGGTAATGTCCTCCTGATTCAATTCTATCTTGGCAAGGACCATAATATACTCAGCTGACAAGGGCTGTGAAAGGACTACCTTTCTAAACATACCATATTCCTCTGCAGTTTCTAGAGGAGCAAGCGCTGGCACATATGCCATGAGAAAGGGATGTTGGAACATAATCTTACCGGGTGAGATCATCAAGTGGGTATTGTGTACTTCTAATTCCTTAGGGTCTGAAGCTAACACAGGGTTATGACTCAAAGCATCTAACAAACATTCTGCTAGCCCTTTGTAAACTCATAGGAGAACACAAATTGGGCCAGGGTCTCAAACCAGCAGGTTTGCCGTGGGGTCAGGACATGAGGTGCGTGGTAGTGCAACAAGGCTTAGTGACTAGTACATACGCAGTATGGTAAGGATGAGCCATGCAAATGATGATGCCAATATGTCAGCGCCTCAACCATTGCTAATAACTCTATCATAACCGGCGTAGTTTAACTCTATTATGAAAATTTTCCTGGAAGATATCCCACTGGATACTTTTATTCCATCTACGCCCACTTGTTAAAAGGAAGCCATTATTGCAAACTTGGTTGCATCAGTAGCCACAATAAACTCTTTTTCTGTATATACTGATGAAGGATGGACGTAGACAGCAGGGTGCACTTTACCGCTTGGAATGCATCCTGCAAAGAGGGGGACCACTGGAGAACTTTTGCTACACTTGCCCTATACAAGGGCGCCACCACCTAAGAAAGATTTGGCGTAAATTTAAGGAACGTACACTCCCACAAATAAACTCCTCAATTCTTTAACCAAAGTTGTGGGAGCTTTCTAAAAGCCTTCTCCTTGTCTGAAGTTATATATGGCCTTGGTCAAACACAACGTTTCCCAGGAAGGTGAATTGGGACTTGAAGAGCTCACACTTGCTGATTTTTAGCGTAAGTATATCTGCCCTCAAATGCTCCACCACTTGCCACAAGTGGATTGCATGGGAATTTTGATCAGGGGAAAACACTAGAATATCATTCATGTAGGCAACCGTGCATGCTTCAGCAGGCCCCAAAGCTGCATCTATATGGCGTTGAAAGATTTCAGGTGATTTTTAAGCCTAAAGGGCATAACCCAAAACTGAAAAATTCCCTTTCTGGTTTGTGATGTGGCTAGCCACTCCTGGCTCTTCTTGATATAAATTTGATTGAACGCGTTTAAGCAAACCAGTTTGAAAAAGACTCTAGCCTTCTCCACATAATGATCAATATGTGAGCCCACCAGGATGGGATGCAAGTCTGAACTGTGAAGTTTTTTAGGTTCCCATAATCTATGCATGAACGTAAGGTACCATCAGCTTTCTCCAAAAACTGAAGTAAGTATCATACTGGAGAGGTACGCTTAAATATTGCGCCTTTATTTAACTGCCCTTTAACCCACACATTTAAGGCTGATTCCTTCCTTACTGTCAAAGGATAAATGGGAGAAGATATATGCACCAGATTAACAGTGAGTTTGAACTCGCAATCATACTCTGAATGAGCTGGTAGTAAATTGGCTGAAGCCACATCAAACAAAGATTCCAGCCCTTCCAAACAGGAAGATAAGGGTACCTCTGAAGAGGGCTTTAGCAACGGAGGGAGACTGAGTGTGTGACCTTAGGCCATAGGTAAAAATCGCCCTGTGAGTTAGCTTCAGAAAAGGGACAACTAATTTTAGACCATTCTTCAAAGTTAAGGACAAATTCTTGTCTTTCAAGTTGGTTCTGACGTCAAACTTTAGCTACCACTCTAAACCCAAATAATGGGGTACAAGAGGTTTTTAATAGCTTGTAAGCGATCAGCCTAATAATATTTGCTAACTTGATAACTGACAAACCTTATAACCTTCAGAGTGGGAACACCTTTGGAAGCCCATTAGCCATACCACCTGGCAAGTAATTAAAATTAAGGTTTTTGGCTGGATATTATTTATTAAATTATCAGTGGCTCCTAAATCCACCAAATAGTTGTTCTGATTTTCCATAAAGTGGATTAAAGGGTAGCAGTCAACAAAAAATATCCAAAATTGTCTTTATCTAAAGCAGATAACACCAACACCTCACCAGAAAATCCTTTATCAGGCATAAGAATGCCTCCAGGATAGGTTTTTGCATCATAAAATGAAGAGGGATAATTGGCCACTCTACTACTGTGGTCACATATTGCACCATATCTTCAGCAATTGTAAGAGCATTTTCATATTTTAAAAGTAATTTCTTCTATGCCTCCTGTGTTCTTAAGATAATGGTAGGGGTCAAGCGCGGGTTCTCTGGTGTAATTTGGTACATAGGGATGGGGTTTGCGTCAAAGCTGCAGGAGCTGATGCTTGGCTCGTTTAACTTTATATAATATGTAAAGTAGATACATTTTTGGGCTTCAGCAACCCCATACCTGATCTTTGGGCCAAATATATTGTTATCCAAGGATTATTACCAGACCCTTCATCAATGAACCAGCCTGCACTGATAAAATTCAGTTTAAAGAAAAAATAATTAAAATAAAACCGTTTTCTGTAAAATCAGGGCAGACTCATCCAAACCCCAAATTCAAAAGAAATGGGGAAGTAAATGGTTGGGAGCTCTGACCCTTTAAAGGGAAAAACGATAGTCTCATGCGCTGTATTTTGGGGTTAACACAAGTGACAACATTATGGTGGAATCAACTGAGACGTTCAATTTAAATCTGGGGCTGGACCCCTACTCATCTTTGAATTCTGCAAAATTAAAGTAATGGAAGGATAAGATTTCTCCTTTTTAAGAGGTGCATGCATGTTTTTAGGGCCCATATATATAGGGGCCACCCCGGGTGAACTATGACGGCCAAATTACCTGGCCTCTTCTGAGTTGAGGTGGGAAAATCGCCCCAAAGAGCTTTAATTAGCTGGTCAAAATTAGGAGAGGGTAATTGCCATACCAGGGCATCTTTTGCGGGGAGGTCCAAAGTGGAATGGAGAAATGACGCTTTAATGACATCTGTCAAAGGAAGGGCATAGGACCTATCACAAAATAATTTAAATATAATTTCACTGGGCGGCCAGCTTGGCGCAGAGCAAAGAACTCATTAAAGGCTTGGATTGATGACATGTCTGGGAGACGCTGCTCAAATAAACTCTCCAAACCTCAACTGAATTTTAAAAGCATCTGTACACGAGCACCACAAAGACCCAATTGGCCGCCTCAGGAGATAGTTGATACAGCAAAGCTACCCCACGTGATGGTGGGCAAGAACCAGTAGCTTTGTTTTAATGTTAAAAGAGGCTTCCTGAGAGAGGGAAACTTGAGTCAGTCGAATTTTCAGAATAAATTTTGGAAGAAAGATGAGGAATCATGACAACAGGATCATGAAAGGTTTGAGTCCAATGGGTATGAGCAGGAAGGGTGGGCACTTCCCAATTAGTAGTAGCAAGAATAATGCTGAGATGCACCAATACTAAATCAAATGAGAAAACGGTGGTGAGCATCGTAGAGGCCTTGACAAATAGCCAATGCACCCAGTTCACAATTAGATAAAGCCCCACATGAATAATTCTAATTCACAAAAAATAAAATGGTTGTTTGAATAATGTCAGGAGAGTGTCTGCAAAACGCTCATACCCAGAGAGGTTGTGTGGGATACACAGCCACATTAAAAGGGAATTAGTTGCTAGTAACGATGAAAATAAGGCACCTTTGAAGGTGGCAGAGCATAAGGGATTCAGTGACAGAGTTTACAAAACAGAGTAGATAATAAGATAGCTTATATACAAAACTTGGTTGAGACCCAAAGAGGAGTCCATAACCAAGTACAGATTGGTGTCAGTGTGCTTGAGTGCCTCTATCTGGAGGGGACCAGTACGCCCCAGTTATGCACCTAATTCTGCCATTAACATTGTTAAAATAAAATGCCTTATAATGTTGGAGACCTCCTCAAGGAGGTCCATGCACAGGTTCACCCAAGGAACCAAGCAAAACCGTAAAACTAGAAGAAATTTTTATTAAATGTTAACCAACAAGGGAGGGTGGTTCATGGAATCATTATTAAACAATAGGAGGAGAATCATCAATCTGTAAGAATGGCGTTAAGCCTAAATGAATTAATAAGCGCACAATGCCATCTAGCATGGTACTGTTGCTCAAGATTTTCTAAACTTGAATTATTGATTTAAATAAAATTCATTCCAATTCGGCAATATTGTAAATGGAATGGGTTTTAAAACCCCATTCCTCCTGAAACTAAAGCAAAACGTCCTGATTAATAATGTAGTTGGTGCATTTTAACTGCCCTTGATGCCACACACAGGGGCGAGCATCATGAACATCCCTAGGACCAACCTGGGCATATCTTGACAGTACCTGACGTTGGTCCAGAATATTCTTTAGGTCAGGGAGGCTCGTCAATTTAACCTTTTTGGCCTCCTCACGACCAGCTTTGTTCCTACATTCTGTACCCTCAATTATGTCATGTAATTATAACACAATTGGGGAATCATCATTTATTGGGTGAGGCACTGCGCCTAATCAAACTAAAAAACACAACTTTCCATCCTTCAGTATGCTGTAGCTTAGGTAAGGCTGCACTTAAGTGATTGAATGGAGCTGATTTTTCCCTAAACTTAGCAATATTATATATAGAACGAGTTTTGAAGCCCAGTTCTCCAAAAAAAGTAAGGTTTATCATAATTTTCTAATTAGATGGTGCATTTTAACGCTGTGGATTAAATGCCTATCTGACCACCACATGCATCCCCAGAATAAACTTGGGAGTATATTGCCTTTATCCAGCGTTAATACAGGGTGTGCTTCAGGTCAGGCAGGCCTGTCAACTTTGTCCTCTTGACCCCATCACATCCACTCTTATCTCTACAATCTGTCCCCTCAATAATGCCATTTACCCATAATAGGTCACCAGAACTGAGATTGAGAGTAATAAAATTTGATGATCAGCTAGAAAAAGACTACACTCAAATAAAATATGTGGGGGCTGAATGTTAGTTTTAAGCTTTTCAAGCTTGCCCAGGTTTTCTCAAACCTAATTTTTTTATTTTAGAAACCTGATATTGTAATGTAAAATATATGAACTCACTAGGGCTTTTTTATTTCAAATTATAAACAGAAGAGAATTCACTAACAAACATATAAACTTATCTCTTATAAAGAGAGAAGCATGCAAAAAATAATCTCATCTCACTACTATCTTGTATAAAGTATAAAATTAAGTGGTTAGCATCTTATCTTAAGCATAGAAAAGCATAACCAGAAAAACATAGCCATTATATCAACAGCCAACAGAGTAGTCCAAAGCCTAGCTGCAGCCCTATTTGATAAAAGTTTAACTAATAAAGCCAAATTAACCCAAGCATACTGTCAACATGGCTTACAAAGAGAATATAAGTTCATTTATTTACAAATGTTTATAGAAATTAGCATGATGACCTTTAAAGATTATAATAATTAGCACTATAAACATGTAATACTAATATCAATGTTAAATCTCAAATTAGATTTTCAGGCCTTAATCTCTAGATTTAAAGTAATAACTATCTAACAACTTTTTTTAAGCTATTAACCTCACCAATTCTATTTTATCAATATAGCCAAGCCCTATCTCTGGAACAATAATTCATTTCTAACTTTTTTCTTAAAGCTCATCTTATCTGATATCGCTGGATATATAAGTCTAGAGACCAACTTATCTGTCTAGACTGCAAGAAATCCACTGATAGGCGCTAGAGTTGATCAAATGTGACATTTTAACCTTTGGTACAACTGAGTAATTTGGCTCATGTTGTTGATGAGCGGTGGGTCACTGCTCTGTCCCCTAAGGATCCCCCTACTGTACCCTTTTTCTCAATTTATTCCCTTGTGGAAAAAGTTAAGGGGTTCTAGAGAAGTAGCATGAATCAGGGGCCATCAGCAGGGCCCAAGTCTCATCCTACCACCAGTCTGTTATCCTCAAACCCTCTGGGACTGATAATACTAACCTCAAAACTTGTCATACTTTACAGAGTCAGGGAAGATGGATTAGGTCATGTGACATAAAATTCCATATTACGTATCACTAATCTGAGAAATAGTTTAGCCATGGGACTTTTTGAATATAAAACTGTTGGCAAAATAAGTTTTGCATGAATAAATAATACACCTTAACTAATCTAGGAAAGTTCACACAAATTTGGTTCTATCAAAATAATCCAATGTCCATTCAATGTATCCATTATCAAAGCTTTTAAGAGAGTTTGGACACATTTATTAGGAAAACCCTTCAAATAATGCTGCTCTTCTAAACCAGCCAATAGGAAGCACCAGAAAGAAAGTTAATGACAGGACAGCCTAAAGCCTCTTTCCAGTATCCTTACTTCCCCTATTATAAAAATAACATACTCTCATAGGGTCTTTTGTCAGTTCATTCTTAATTTTGATCCTTTTTTAAATAAAGTTATACCTTTATAATTATTCTCCCCAGATTCTGCCAATTTCAAGTTTCCACTATCTTTCCTTTATTCTGGTAGAGAATGATGTCATCTATTTTTCTAGCTCTGATCATTTTTAGTGAGCACTCTGAACCATTGACCCAGCAGCCCTCCATGACCTAATGGAAGTCATAAAAAATTGCTCCAAGACTATTTTCTTTATATTCCACTCACAAAGGAACTTTTTAACTGACAAATTAGACCCAAGACCCACCAATGTTTTGGTGCAGTCCAGCCAACAATTTAATTTCTGAACCACCGTTAATGAAGGCTATTTATTACTGGAAGATTCACCCTGCCAACCTACCACTGGTTTAACTTTATCTAACCAACAAGGGTTTTTAACCCGCTGCTTATAAAGGCCTTTCTAAACATCAGATTCAACTTATCAATATTCCACTGGTTTGATGCCATTCAGATAATAAGGGGCTTGCCAATCCACTAAGTACAGTGAGATATTATTGAGCAAAAAGAAGGTGTCTGCCAATACAAAAGGGGTTCCAGGCTTTAGGTTATCCTTAGCAAACATACTTTGGCATTTACTCCAATTTTATTAATTTATCAATCCATCGCTCTGATACTTTTGATGACTATATGCAGCAGTTTGATAAAACACTTATATCATGGAATTATCATTGCACACACTCAGTATCAGTATCATTCCAATTTGAATTAAATGAAGGTTAATTAAATTGAATTGTGAGTTAAAATCACCAAGTAAGACAGGAGATTATCAGCAGTTTGTTTGCAATTTTTAATTATTAGAACAAGTACCATATGCCAGCAACTGAAAATTCAGGAGGAATGGTTATCCTCCATGCCTATCCAACCGTTAAGTTTGCACAACAAGACCCGCAGTTGCCCCTATTGCAGCCACTCAATTGATATTGGACCGTTGGTATCCATTTAGAATAGTTTGCTATTTACTTACCCAATAGAAAGTCTCATGTTGAAAAGCAGTCACTGCACAGGTTTGTAAAAATTTATTATTTTACTACTAAAGCTTCCCATATGACAACAGAAAGCATAGTTTGAACCAGTAACTGTTCAGCAAAACCTTACCTTTGTTCACTTAGAGTAATTAGGCACTTTTAGCCTGCAATAAAAAACAATAACTAATAATATCTAGCAAGACCAGGAACAAGATAATTTTATGGCTATAATTTTCATATATAAGTCACTAATGACAATCTAATGCTCATCATTAGATTCATCAGCATCATTGTCAGTGAATAACTTTACTACTATTCATCAACTGCAGCAATTGACATGCCAAAGGTTGGAACTTACATTGGGGTGATTCCCATAGTGGTGGCTTTTATGCCATCGAGTCAGGTAAATTAAAAGCTATTAGGGATCACACACCATTAACTCATGTAAGTCTAATCAATAAAGTAACCATAATTGCTATTTTGGAGCTCCCTCCTAGGGAGCCTAAAATTCATTTACATAGATTTGAATGATTAAGTACTAAGGTGGAGCAACCTCCTCTAAAGCCTAAAAGTCATTGACACTAATAAAATATATGGGAATAATCTCCAGATAATTCACTAGCATCAAACATGTTAGGAAAAAAACAAACTGGTTAAAAATACAACATATCCCACCACCTAACTAGATTATCTTCTTCCAACATGTCTACTGATGCAACTTCCTTCACATAACTCCCAACATCCTAGGGATGGCAGAAAATCAACAGCGGTACATATCATTAAAAACATAAAACAAAGTAGGAAAAACTGGTGGCATTTGTAGCCAATAAAATGACAGCAGAGATATAAAGAGATTGATCAGCGACTATTGTCAAAGAATATGATGGTCTTATGCCACACTTAAAATAAAGCAGATATTTTAATATTGCTACAATTTGATATATAAAAAAACAAGAACTTTTGTAACATTTGATAATAAATTGCATGCTCTTAGAAACTTAGCATGTACTCTATTCACTGTAAAAATATTAGAGAAATCCTTGATCATGTAGGCATCTAATATTGACTTATTGATGGCCTCAAATGGTCTAACCTAGAGCATGTCTATAATATTCCGCTGTCTGAAGCAGTTGGTAACACAATAATTTGAACCTATCACCAATATCAAAAGTAGTCAGAAATCTCCACATTGAATCTCGATATTCCTTAACCTTGAGCTTCTGCTTGAGAGTAATAGCATAAGAGGAAGACTGCAACAATATAAAAACTTTTGTCAATTTTCTAAATACTGTACAGGAGTCATTGATGAGCTCATTTTAAGCGCAGGTATAAAATTGGGGGCAAACTGGCTCAACACCCATAAAGCAATTTAGAAGTGAATTGACCAGTTAAAAGCTGATAATTTGTATTATAGGTGAAAGGCGCCGCCAACAGATACATTATCCAGCATGAAGGTTTCTCAGCAACAAGCTCTTTAAGGTAGCAGAAAGAGTACCATTCACCCTTTCAACCAACCCATTGGTTTCTGAATGGCAAGGCGTAGTCATTAATCCTCATATCCTCATTAACTCTTTCAACTACATAATGATATGTGTGGTAAAGTTTCTGACGTTTTTGGTTAAGGCAGCCTAAGGGCAATCATGCCAATAAATTAACTGCTCTTTTATAAACTAAGCAATACTGCTGGCATCTACTTTAGCTATAGCACGCTCTCTATCCAACGAATTAAGTGATTAATTACTACAATGTCATATTAAATATCTCATTATTTATGTTCAAAAGCCCTACTACAATTTGGATATAGTATACTTTGCAAATCTAGGCTCAACTAGACAGAAAGAAGTGGCTTTCTTAAAGGCTTGTGTGCCTGAGACATTGCACAAAAAACAAAACTTTCTACAATGTTAAATTTAGGTATTCTCTATAATACTACCATTGATCTGCTCCAGAGTTTTTTCAGGCCCAAGGCCAGTTACATTATGTGACGTGTTGATGATTGCAGTGCGCTTGGATGGCTGTGAAAATAGTAAGGATTTTTCATGACAATTTTGAACAATTGAACTTCAATGATCTTTGTGTTTTTTATTATTATGTTTATTGCTTGCTGGATATCTAGTGATTGGCCTTAATATCCTCACTAAGTATCTTCTCATATAACGCATCCACTTCACTATGCAACACAAGTTGGGTGGTAACCAAAAATAATCCATTGGCATTTTGATGCATGACGCCTGCTCAGTGCACAATCTCATATTCATACGCTTGAAACTTTAAGCCCATCAGTTCAGCCTCCCTTCAGGATTCTTCAAGTGATGAAGCTAACCCAGCTAAGAATAGTCTTTCAACACATTAAAATGGACTCTGTGTATATACTCTGAACTGCTTAAAGATCTATATTACCATTAGGCAATCCCATAAAATCATGGTGAAGTTTTGCTCTTTCTTTCTCATAGTATGGCTTGCATATTCTACAGGATGTTCATCACCATATATTTTTCTATCTTGCTTGTTGAGATTTTCCCTATTCAAGGTGTAAGCCTTATCCTGGGGAGAAGGTCAACATATGTTGCCATGCGGGACTTGACCTTCAAGCTTCTCATATGGCCTCATGGGTCCCTAATTAAGGTTAGAGCTTAAATCATCAATTTAGGTTTTATATTTGGAGTATTAACTAAAAGTACTCCAAATTTGGCTAATAAAAATTTTAATCTTAATTATGTATACTTTACCTAATTCCAGTGCCACATTCACTCAACTTTATCACATGTGGCCCAAATCTCCCAATATATTCATCAGCTGTTCATTATGTAAGCTAGCAAGTTGGATTTCTAGCCCTGGACTATTGGAAGAGCTTTTACTTAAGGTTAATATTAATTTTACATATGCTATTCAACTATCATCAGGAGATCAAGAAGCTCAGCTGACCTTCCAGTGGGATGTAATGAAGGACAACCCACTTGGGAAATAATAATGAACAATGAATCAATCTTCGCCATTCCCAATAAATCATTATTCCATTTTACTTTTCAAAAGTACTATAAATAAGTACTGACTTATTTTAAAATAAAGCACTAACTACACCTCATATTTATCTTTAGTTTAAAGCCCAAAAATCTAATATTAAAGTATTTATCCAACCACGAGAATTGCTTGTAACCTCTGAACCTTTAGAGAAGATTAAGTTCCAGTTTAAGTTTTTCGCCTGGCACCTCAGAGAAGCTAACCAATCAATCATTTATACTCAAATTGCTGCCAAGAGAGCGCTAGTCTGAGATGGCTCAACATGGACTGGCTGTCATCAAGGATTCATCAGTTTAAATAATTAATGGCTAATTGAAATTGAATATTGCAATATAAGTTCTGTAATAAAGTATATTCTAAGAGCATTGAAGAAATCCTGTGCTTCCTTATTTCATGCAAAGCATTTCTTGAGATTCTTTTAACAACTGGAAAAGCAGCTCAGCTAGGGAAGCAAAGTTCTAAAGCACTGGCGTCAATAGCCAATCTCACCTAAAAATACCTTCACATCTTGAACAATTTTCAGTTATATATATGGTCAAGTTATATCAACTTTGGGTTTTTGAAGGCTTAATCCATTGGCGTCTACAACAACTCCAGGTATTTGACCTACTTTTCAAAGTAGTGACATTTCCAAGATTTATCTTCAGGTTTGCTGCTGATGTTTATTTTAAAAACTTCTTTCAAGTGTTCAAGATGATATGTAAAAGTGCGACTAAAACACTGATACTGACTAGTAAAGAACGCACAACAACTTCAGATCACTAAGAATATATACATCACTTATTGAAACGTTGCTGGCACATTGCAAAGACCTTGAGGCATTCACTTCAGTTGATATAGTCCATGGCTTTTAATAATTGCACATTTTCTTGATCATCCTTAGGTGATCAATTTATTAGTACTTGATTATAGAATCCACTGCCTAAAACAATTGCACCTCCTAGGCAAACAAGAGCGTCATTAATATTTGGAAGCAGGTGTTGGGATTTGAGAGTATAAGCGATCCAAGAACCTTACTTCTAAATAAAGCTTTTACAACTTAACTCTCAAACCATTGTGGATATCCTGTCCCTGAAGGCAACAATAAAGACTCTGATCAGGAAGCATCACGCGCACAAAAATTGATGAAGATGCCTTCATGAATTTCATCCCAACTTACTGAACCTTGAGAGGCACAACATTTACCACTGCAGTCATGAGGATGAGCAGAACAATGAGGGTTCAATAATGCGTCCAATATGAAAGATTTTGAAAGATCCAGATCATAAAGGGTCACAAAGGGCCCCAAGGAACCATGTCCCCTGTCAGGACTAAGGGGTTTAGACCACTTACTCTTAATTTTTATAGTACAGGAAACCCAAAGTTCCTGGGTGCTGGGTTATAAGTTTTTACTTTCTTGGCCGGAAGTCCTTCACTTAGGAAAAGTTCCTTGAGTGGAAAATCAAAACTATTATTTTGTCACTAAGTAATTAGAGGTAGGCCAATTTAACTTATATGGCAAAAAGAGTGTAAAGTTCATTTTCTTAAAAAGGATTATTTGGGAGATCAGGATTTTCCTTGGTAAATCTACAAGCATTCAAAGCTAAAATCTAAACTCATTTACCAATTAGGGATCCTGCAGCAGGTTGTTCATTTATGTCAGATGGGATTTAATTGCTGAAAAGATTGGGTTTGAACCCCAATATAAAAGGGGTTTTGGGAGAGTAATATTTGGCTGAACTAGTTGGGGATTATTCCCAATAATGGTTTCAGCTATTTTATCATATTAGGTTCATTTCCCGTTGTCTGGCTCAAGTGAATCTTTGATTTGGGCAGGAATCCTGACAAGGCCCCCTCTAGATCTTGGCGCAGGGGGGAATGGCCATAGAAATTGACTGTGTATGCAATTTATACGGTGACCTGAGCAACCTCTACAATTGAGTGTTCAGTACCTCGCATATAAATAACTTTGTAGGGACCTAACCAGTTGGTTTTAAATTTGTTATCATGACCTCTAGGCCAATGATGGTAGAAAAGGACTAGATCACCTGTCTGGAAGGTGCACAGATTCATGCTTGTCATTAAACCAACTGGTTTCTCTATCAGTGGTGGCGAACAAGTTTTGAAAGTAAGGCATGAAGTTGGATATTACATTGGCAATAATTTGCATAGTGACTTCAGGGTTTTGGGGGGAGGCTTGGTTGAGCATGGCCTGCACTTTAGAAGGCATCCGGGGATTTCTTC
Organism: Massospora cicadina; assembly: GCA_022478985.1. NCBI lineage: Eukaryota > Fungi > Entomophthoromycota > Entomophthoromycetes > Entomophthorales > Entomophthoraceae > Massospora > Massospora cicadina. The sequence continues at coordinate 23,457 of JAKSZP010004239.1, read as the reverse complement.
CATACAACAGTTGGAAGGGTGACACCTTAATTATCTAATGATAGCTTATTATATGAGTTAAGATTGCACTAGGAAAATATTGAGGCCAATGAAGGGGGTCAGTCATGGCCATTTTCTGAAGAGTTGTAGTTAAAGTACTATTCACCCGGTCTACCATTCCATTGGTTTCAGGATGGTAGGGAGTGGAAAGTACCTGAGTGAATCCTATCAGTTTGGCTACATCAATCACCAGCGAGAATTAGAATTTTGCCTGTTATTGGAAAAGAATTATGTTAGGGCACCCATTCTGGAAGATAATTTAATTATATAAGAATGTGGCGATAGCTTTTGACAAAGTGGATGGCAGCAATACAGCTTTGATTCACTTAGTTAAATGATCCACAGCTAGAATGAGGAACCAATGACCATTAGAGGCTCTAGGGAGAGGTCCCACAACATCAATGTTAATAGTATGGAAGGGTTCGCAGGGTGGAACCACTGTATGCTGAGATTGGGGATTATGTCCAGCTTGACTTTTACATACCAAGCAGGTTTTAATATACCTTGGATAGTAACAAGCATTCCTACCCAGTAGCATTGAGTTTTGAGCCACTGGTAAGTTTGCCAAACTCCACCATGGCTGACTTGCCAATGTCCCTCCAATATGACATCAGTTCAAGCCAAAGATTGTACATAGGGCAACCATTTTCAGGACATGAGCTCGTACAGTTGGCCATTTTTGACTCAAAGATTCGCCAATTTTTTATCCTTTTGAAAGGTCAGGAATTCGTCTTTCTATAATTGCAATTGAATTAGGAGGTCGCAGAGTTAATCCTCTTCAGGGTCAGTTAAAGTAATATGGGAATTTGGGATATGCAATTCACATTTTGGTGGATGGTCCCTGGTTGACAAATAATGGAAAATTGTATTTTTGAAGACTCACCGCCCATTTATTTAACCTTCCATCAGTATTATTCATTTGTTGTAGCCATCACAAGAAAACATTATTGGTAATTAAAGTAAAATGATTACCATATAACTAGGGTAAAAATGCTTAATAGTCAGTGAGACCGCCAAGAATTCACATTATGTAATGCTATAGTTGTTTTCAGCTCTGGTTAAGGTTTTGCTATAGTAGGCTATGAGATGGTCCACTAGGTTTTCATTGTGTTGAGATAATATAGCTCTAATAGCTATATCACTACCATCAGTAAAAAGTAGAAAAGTTTCATCAAAGTTGGGATATATAAGTACTGTTGAATGGAATAGCTGTGAATAATAGATCAAAAGCTTGCTGTTGCTCTTCTTTCCATTAGAAGAGTATACCATTATTCAGTAAAATAATAGAGGTTCAGAGAATTCAGCAAAATGGGGAATAACTGGTAATGATATCTCACCATCCCCAAGAAACCTGCACATCTCATAGGGATTTAGGGTGGACAACTTAGAAATGGCCATAACCTTATCGTCCACTGGGTATTCCAGCTTTACCTACCTTTTTGCCCAAAAATCCATTTCACTCTAAGAGAAGGAACATTTTTCTGGCTTTAGTTTTAACGAAGCTTGCTGTAACTTCTGGAAAACTTGCCTAAGAAGAGCTATGTTCTTGGCAAAAGTTCTCAAAAAATGGTAACTTTGTTGAGATAAACTAGCACACACAAACGTTTCAAGTCACCTAAAGGTCCATCCATGGCGGGTTGGAAGGTAACAGGGGCGTTACATAATCCCTAAGGCATTTGAGTGGGTTGATAGTCCTTCATTTGAAATGAGGGCACATTTTTCTCAATCATCGAGTGACAAATCAATTTGCCAGTAGCCATTGGCAAGATCCATAGCCAAAAATAGTGAAAACCCAAAATCAAGCGTAAGGAATCATCTATATGTGGAAATAAATAGCTATCTTTTCTTGTGATTGAATTGAATCGCCGATTATCCATGACAACATGGTGGCCACCATCCTTCTTCCAAATTAATAGGAGCAGGAAAGCCATGGGCTTTTATAAGGCATGAATAACCTGGCCTCCAACAGTTACTGTAACTCTAAGGCCACTTGAGTTTCCTCAACTTTAGATTTCCTGTATGGCCGAAATTTAAATGGAGGGTGACGCTTGGTCTTAATTTTGGTGAATTACCTTCCCAACATTTTCCAATAGTCACTTGGTCCCAAAAAATATTGCCATACTCCTTGAGGAGGGCTTTGACATTCTGACATTCATTAGGGGTGAGATTATCTCCAATTCTCTGTTGAGAAGAGCTATGGTGGATAGGGGTTTGAATCCTAAATCTTGTAATGAGCCAAAACAACTCACGTTGGTAACATTCCGAATGGGACATAATTTTAATTAGGCAATATAGCATGCCAAGAAACTTGGAGGGTTTTATTGTTATATTCCCTAATAAGATAGAGATAGATTTACCGTAGACAGGATCCAAAATCTCTGAGGTCAACGCTTCTTTATTTGAAACGTTTGCATGTCCACTTAGCTCCTTAATCTGAGTAGGAGGGATGTGAATTAAGATCCCATATCCAAAATCACTTGTGAGCCAGAGGGTATTTTAATAAATGAGTAGCATATAGAGGGATCCCACCTTCAACATCCACAGCCTCAGGGGGTAACTAAGTTTTTCCTCCTAAGACTTGATATTTGAATTTACAAATGGATGATGGATATTTGAGAATTCATGTTCATCTTTTTGGGGCTCTTTTACTTTTAACTTGGAGTTTGATTATTAACGGAATCTAATACCCTAGTAGGGACAGGTATTTTTATTTGTGGTTGATGATTTAGTTAAACTCCCAAATCAGTTGGATCCCAATAAGCAAATAATAGTTATTGTTTTATAATGCGATAGCAGGGGAAGTAATTAGAAGCTTTCCAATTTTGAGAGGTAAGGCGGAATATGTCCCAATAGCCTTAGTCATCTGATTACCTGCCATCCCATATTCAGCTTAATGAATCATGTTTGGAGCCATTTTTAATTTTGTATAAGTTAAGAGGAAATAATGTTAACCAGTGAGCTGGCGTCAATTATTGCCAGGACTAACTTTATGAACGACTACCTCTATTCTAACCACCAAAGAGATGAACTGAAAATTTATGGCTAGTAAACTTTCATTGAGAACATGTAGCAAAGCAAGCGGAGGTTTTATCCACGGCCAAGCGCAGGGCTGGTCAATGCATCTAAAGGCTTTATCTGTCAGCTCTTGGCTTTACATAGGCGATTTTATTTCAAAAATGTGTTTGGTTAGCTGCTAAAATTTAAGAAATAAGAAAGTTGAAGTTTTTTATTTCCTTATATAGAAAAGGGTACGTTGACTTCTGCAGGCGCTGCTAACACAAAGCATCCTGAGGTTCTGGGCATAGAACTAAAGCTAGTACAAGGGTCCTGAGGCACTTATTTGTCATCAGCATAGGGAATCTCTTGACCTATACCAAATTATCTTTTTCCAAATGTTGGAATTTCAGATGACCACATAATCCAATCTTTTAACTGATAACTAAATATGATTTTAAATTTTGAATTTATTTCGGGGAAGGCCGACCATGGGACGGACACTTCCAAATATGACTCAGGAAAGATAAACTTAGTACCAGGGGAGGCACCCCAGAGAAGCGATGCTATCTCTTGTTGCCAGCAGGAACGCCACATATGGGGAGGGGGAGGGAACGTGTGAAGGGGCCGTAGCTACTATTGAGCACGTGTGGAGGAAGGGGTCTGATTTGATGAACCAGACTGGGAACCAGGAGGAGACCAGCTGTCGGCGACGTGGTGGGAGGTATCCAAACATCCACGCCTGAAAGTGGTCCACCAAATGAGACCAAAATCTGTGGACAGCTACTGGGAGGGTGGGGTGGAGCCTGCGATGGCATCCAAGACAATCGTGTGGATAGTCCACATGGCGATTGCAACCACCAGAGCACGAAGGGAGGGTGGGAGGGGGAGGCCATTGATGAAGCAAACATATCTCTTGACAGACTGAAGGGATGCGTTTGATCCTGGCCCAGCAGACGTTGGACTTCGCGCCATATCACTTTAGAGGTGGGGCACTTCTCCAGGCGGTGGAACAGCGTTCCATACTGTCCACACACGACACAGGATGAGTGTAAAGCATTAGAGCGCTCAGCTGTACGATACGCCCACCTCAGGCAGCGCCACACATGGGAGCGGACTTGAGGCTGCAACAGAGGATGGTGTGCGTATTTCCAGATAGTCTTTTGGGTCTCAGTGGAGTAAGGGATGTCCATCATGTCCAGGTAGTCCACCCTGGATAGGACATGGGGTCGAATGGGGATTACGCCATCATGGATGGGTAGCCCCTGTACCTCTTGTGTGAACTGAGGAGAGGGGCGGCCTCTTCAGGTTGTATGTCCGCTAATACAAATTCTCCACTCTGCGCTTCGCATGGAGAGTAGGATTCGTTTGTAGTGGGTTTTAGTCCCGTGAGGACCTGTGGCCAATGAGTGTGATGCGAGGTATTTCATCAGGGAGTGGGGGTTTGATGGATTGTTGAGGCCCAAGGCTCGGGAGAAGTTGGAGCGGGCCACGCGGGACCAGTGTTGGGATGGGGGTGTAGGAGCAGTGACGGCCGCGATCCAAGTGCCCAGGATCTTGGCAGCATGGGCTTTGAAGTCAAGAAGGCCCATGCCACCATGATGATGAGGGCCAAACATGACCTCTAGCCATACTGGTGGAGGGCGGCCTGACCAAAGCCATCCTTGCAGCAAAGCATACAGGGATTTGAAGAAGCTTGGTGAGAAGGGGATGGCGTGGGCTCCAAACCAGACTTTGGATATGAGCATAGAGTTGGCAAGAATAACCCTGCCAGTGAGGGTAGTAGGGTGGGCTCTGAGGGAGGCGATTCGCTTCATCACGTTGTCCAGTATACGGCATTCCATTACTGCTGACGCATATCCGCCTGCCTCCATCCACACGCCCAGATGGCGCACCAGTCCTATGGTAGGACGTGGCACGAAGGGGAGCACCAGTGGAGCGGTGTGTGTTGAGTTAGTAAGGCGTGGACGTGGGCGAGCAGATGGGCTGGGTTGGGAACTAATTGCTGGGGCCCAGCAGTTCTGAAACCGACCAAGGAGGATGATTTCAGTTTTGGAGGCATTCAGTGCCGCGTTGCTTACCCAGGAATATTCCTGGATGAGGGCTTCAAGCGCGCGTGCATCTTTGTTATTAGACACCCCCACCACGCAAGCATCTGCAAATGCCATCATCTTGACTGGGGTTTGGCCTGGCACATGGACCCCAGTGAGTTGGGCATTCACATTTCGCAGTAGTGGGTCAAGGCTGAAGTTGTATAAGAGTGGGCTGAGGGGGTCCCCTTGTCGCAGGCCCCTTTGAGGGTGGACTACTTCCGTTAGGAAGCCTGGGCCACGCACTGCCATTGTCGCAGATTCCGTGAGCAGCATCACCCAGTTTATGAAGCGGGGGGTAGGCTGAATTGATGGAGGCAGGCCCTAAGGTATTCCCAGTTTACTCTATCATAGGCCTTTTGTTGGTCCAAGAATACAAGTGCCCCAGAGGCTGTGAACTGACATACATTAGCCACAGAGTGCACGTTATCCCAAATCAACCTTCTAGGGATGAAACCGAATTGTTCTGGGGACATGGTGGCAGATGCTACAGTCCCTAAACAGTTAGCCATGATTTTTGTTAAAATTTTGGTGTCTGTGTTTGTTAGAGAAATGGGGCGCCAGTTGGCTAAGTCAAGCTTATCCCCTTTCTTGAAGAGTGTGACAGTAAAGGCCTCATGTCCTCCTGGTAGGAGGCGCGTTTCCAACAGGCTTTGGTTAAGTGAGGCTAGCAGCAATGGGGATATATACTTGAAATATTTTTTGTAGAACTCATATGGAATGCCATCTGGGCCTGGGCATTTTCAGTTTGGCACACTGCATATGGCTGTCCATAATTCATTCGGAGTAATTAAATTCATTATTTCTGGGTATCAGAAAATGGTGCAGATATGAGCTTGGTTGAGAAATTCCGCCATTTCAGCTGGCTGAATTGGTTCAGCTCAGTATAACTTGGAGTAATATTTTTGCATTTTGATTGCCACTTTGGCTGGTGTGTCCGCAATGGAATTATCCAATCTTCACACCTGTGTGCAGGCCACACTCTGGCGTGGTGCAAAATTTTTTTTAAAGAAGTATGCGGTGCACTTGTCGCCTTTAGTGATGCGTGTGGCCCTGTATTGGACACAAACCTGATGTTTGTGTTGCCTTTCGAGTGCGTTGAGGTGGGCGGCTGCCTCCGCCCACTTCTGGCCCCATGCAGGGCTGTATCCTGTGACTGGAATGTTGGACTCCAAGTGGGCCAATTCCGCCAGAGCACGCGAGATAACTGCCAATGTGGCTCATGAGCATCTGGAGGAGAGATGGCGATAGTGGCAGATGGTGTCCTCTTTGAAAGTTGCCCATGTAGAAATGGGGTCCGCGCAAAATGATGCAACAAACAATTTCACCAAAGTTGCCTCTTCCACCCACGTGGAAAATCCTGGCAATGTGAGCTCAGGGGGCGGATTTTGCACCAATGTGGGGCCTTTGCAACTGTGACGGGTAAGTGGTATGTTATCGAGACCAGTCGGTAGTCGGAGAATTCCATTTTTGTTGTTTTGAAGTGGGAGATGTGGGGTTGGAATTTCGCCAGCATTATAATAAGGTCGATGTGGGTCATGGACCTTAATTGGACGTTGTGGATGTGGGGATGCATCATGTTTTTGAGCAGTGGGGCATGTTGCAGCAGCGCATCCATTAACCCAAGGGTGGCTTTAAGAATGCGTAGTTCTATGTGACCCTGTGGGGCATGGGGTGAGGGAGGCCACTGGTCCATTGGTGAGGTTAGCCAACAGTTCATGTCACCAACTAGGAAAGAATCAGGGGGTAGCAGGAGGGATTTGACCGATGAGTAAAATTCCTGATGCTTGTGTGCACCGTTTGGGGTGTAAATGTTGACAATTGTGTGCACAACGTCAGCCCACGAGAAGGTGACTACGAGCACTCAGCCATTTAGGAATATTTCTGAGGATGTGAATTTGAAAAAATTATTTTTCCAAATTAGCACCCCACAGTGCTTCGACCAATAGGATAGGGATGGGAGGAGCATTGTTTTCCAAGCTTCCTCGGAACCTCATGGACAGTGGGACTCCTGGATGGCCAGGATATCCACGGGTAAATTGTGTTGTAAAAAACTCAGTTTCCTAGCCTGAATTGGGGAGGCCTTGAGTCCAGCGATATTCAGCATCCCTAGAGTGAAGGTTTCCCCCATCACACCTTAGGTGTGAGGGGGTGGGCCCCAGGCCCACTAGCCTCTTCAAGGTCCCCACAGGCTTTCACAGCAGCGTGGGTGTTAGCAGCAATGCTATCGAGGTTTTTGTTAATTTTTGCAGAAAGAGTCACATTGGCTTTGGCCTTCACTTTTTGTTTTCCTGACATCGGACAAATTTTTTGCGGTGCAGATAAGTTCAGTGCACCGTCGAGTGGGGCAAATTTTTTTTTCAATTGGGATAGATCCCAAGTCGGTTTTGACTGGAGCTTGGGTGCAGCGATTGGGTGAGATTGAATCTCCCATTGGATCCTCAGATTGAATGGCCTGCTCAGCATGGGCCTCCCAATCTGATTGGGTGATGGATTCCCGAGTCACTTCCGCCATGAAGGTCTCCATGTCCTCCTGGCATTGTGAGTGTGGGATGGTGGTGGTAGCCTTGGCTGCTTCCTTGGCCGCGGCCCTATGGGCCTGCTTGGCCTTCTTCTGCTCCTGCGGGGAGATGGGCTTTACCAATAGGTAGCAGCCTTGTGCTCCCCATGGGAAAGCCTCCTTGGTGCTTGCGGTTGGTTTGTAGTGCGCCTCTCCACTGGCCATGGCCGCTGAGGGGTGCTCTTGGAATGTGACGCCCTCCTTGATGGGGCATGCATGCGCCTTATGGCTGAACACGTCACAGTGGGTGCAAATGGGGGCGCGCTGTCCACGGTTACCCAGAATGGGTGGGTGGTATGCCCTGCGATTTCAATAAAGGTGGAGTGTGGGATCTGGGTTAGGTCCTTCACGATCTCCTCAGTTGGGGTCAGAACTGCAATGGCTTTGCCAGTGCACAGGTGTGGCATCAGTGTGAAATGTTGCATTTCAAAAGATTTTATTTCGCCATATATGGCGAGACCATCTTTCAGGTGTTGCTCCAAAAGTCACATTTTACTGTAGTAGGCAAAAAGTCAAACGTGAGGAAAATTTGGTTTGATTTTGTCCATCTGGTGCATTTGGTTTCGATGACCCATTGCCCTTTGGGAAGGTCGACCACTATGCGCACTGCTGCAGCCTCATCTGCTGCTATTTTGCTTTCAAAACTCAGGTCCAGCCAACTGCATGACATGGAGTGAGGTGCAACATACACCGCAGTCGGGAAAATTTTGTGTACATCTTCACAAAATTTTTCCCATAAGGCCGTTTTTTGATGTCCAGATACACACAGACTCTGAATTTCACCGACGAAAGTGGCTGGGAGTGTGGCGTGTTGATGTACTGGTTGCATTGTGCTTGCCACACGTGTATCTCCGGGGAAATTGTGACCGCCAGTTTTTTGAGACTTTTTCTATTCTGCTGGATTCTCCGGGGCGTTTTTGGATGTTAGAGGCTGTGGGCCTTCCGCCTGCTCCTCTTGCCTTGCTTGCCCAACTGCTCTCAGACATGGCCGCATACTAATCTCCTCTATGAGATTATCAAACTAGATTGAGTCTTGAATTGAAGAGGTTGCAAAAGTGTTTGCAACGAGAAAGAAAAGTCCTGATAACTAAATATGATGATTAAGTTATAGTTGTATAGGATCAGCAACAGCAGCTGATTGATGGAATTATCGTCAGGCATCATCCTCAATGATATTAGAGGTCACCAACTAATGAGATTATCATTGGCAATCATCCCTGATGAAATAAGCAATAATCTGATATGGGAGCAACAACCAATAGTCAAATTATAGGGAATCATTCAGAGTGGATTGAATGGGGAGTCATCAGAAAATACTAAAGCGTTTAAAGTCCAGAGAAAGAGAGTAGTATTGTCATTGGCCAAAACAATTTGTTTCAGGTCCCTAATACCGATTGTTTGGTCGCTAAACATCTGAGGATCATGCTGCCAAAAAAAACTCAAAGCAACAGTACCCAACAAGATTTGGTGCCTAACATTTGAGGGTCAAACCAGTATAGAAGCACAAATAATTCCAAGTGGACAGCTGAAAAAGTTGTGTGCCGATTCTAAATATAAAAACCACAAATTATTTCCTTAAAAAGAAGAAAAAACCTATCTCTTTCTGCTAAGCATCACTTTTCAAAAATCAATTCAGCCTGAAATTTAGCTCCACTAAATAGTTTTACGAAAACTATTAGCAAATATGGCGGGGGACCCCGCAAAAGAACCCGCAGGCTCTGCCAAACGAGCCAGCACCACCCCCAAATGAAGCAACCCTCGGTTACCCACCTCAGGGTCAACCAGAATCACCCACTCTCAAGCAGCGGCCATAAAAGCAGGCACCACCCCCCAACCTGGAGCTACTTCAACTAGCGCCAGTTCACCTGATCGCACTTCTGCAACCTGCACACCTAACAGCTCTGTGTGCGCTGCCTCCCACCAACCCGCTGGGCCCCTTCCAACCAAGGAGGCTATCACCCACGCTGTTTTAATGGCGTCTGCTCAGTTGAATGCAACTCAGCCCATCCAGGCATTCACCTCCCCCATTGTGTCAGCTAATTCAGCCCTATCTATTATTGCTGACGCCGTGTTTCTGGCTCCCTCCATGAGGGGCGATAGCCAGCTACCTGGCCCCCAAACCCTCAGATGTAAGGTTGAATTAGCCGCACAATCTGGTTCACTAATCACCAAATTGGGACAATCTACTCTTCCCAATGAGGATTCAAATGGTTCGGATTTTGGAACTTCACACCAGTTCCAATCTCACCCATCCCATTTAAACCCCGTAATTGGCACTTCTCAAGTCGGCACTTTATCTCCATATGCTGAAAATGACCAATTCACCAATCAGCCAGTGAGTTTTGCCCACGAAATCACAGCAAATACTCAGGCTGAATTTACCCAAATAGATTGGGATGGTGATGAAACATCGCCCTCCTCCCAATTGGCTGGAGTTAATTCCAATATGGATGGGCCTCCCCAATTTAGCGAGGCCCAACAATCACCTGACCCCCAAACCCTCAGATGTAAGGTTGGATTAGCCACACATTCTGGTTCACTAAGCACCAAATTGGGACAATCTACTCTTCCCAATGGGGATTCAAATGGTTCAGATTTTGGAACTTCACACCAGTTCCAATCTCACCCGTCCCATTTAAACCCAATAATTGGCACTTCTCAAGTCGGCACTTTATCTCCATATGCTGAAAATGACCAATTCACCAATCAGCCAGTGAGTTTTGCCCACGAAATCACAGCAAATTCTTGGGCTGAAATTACACAAATTGATTGGGATGGTGATGAAACATCGCCCTCCTCCCAATTGGATGGAGTTAATTCCAATCTGGATGGGCCTCCCCAATTTAGCGAGGCCCAACAATCCGCCCCTCGATTTAATATGATGCCAGCAACTGCTGTAACATTCCAGCAACAAGGGAACTCCACAAACTTGTCCAAACCACCAGCTCACACTCAACCCGCGATTGCAGCCCAAAGCAAACACAAACGTACCAAAGGAGCCACTGGGGCGTGGCAAAAACCTCTGGCACCAATGCTACCCAAAGCTGATCCCCGTGAAGTGGCGTTTATTGCCGATGTTAAGAAGAAATGGGCCGAAACTAGAGCGCAAAAAGCTCTACCTCGCTCAACCCTCTCCCATGCAGTTCGCCTTTATTATGAGCATAACCCTGTTGAATTCTATACAGAGGATTACTTCTCATACTTTGAAGCGATTGCGGAGACATTCCCAATTAACACCACCATCCATGAATCAGTGGAGGGCCACTACATCGATGTGGGCTTCACTGAAGCTGCCCTTGATGACCATGCTGCCACCCTCCAGGCCATTATTCCACGTGGATCTCTTCGCATCTCCCACACACGCTCTCACCTGGAGAAAATTTCATGGGTTACTTTTTCCAACCTACCAAAGACTGTTGATACTGAGTCTCTTAAACTGGCGCTCCATCGTGGTTTAATGGAGTTTGGGTCTGTTCTTTCAGTGGACTTTAGCGTCCCCTCTTACTATGCTCCCACTCAAAGAGCTCGCACTGTTAGGGCGTCGTTCATCCCCTCCCCCACTGTATCCCACAACATTGAGGTTATTCCTCGTGTGGCGGTAGTTGGGGCATGCCCTGAGACCTTTTTTGTCGACCCTGATCAGGCGCGCCCCCGGTGTTCATGGTGTAACGCCCTTGGACACTTGTATAGTGGCTGCACAGCTCGAAAACAAGCCCTCTTAGCCACCACCCAGGGGCCTAAACCAGGCCAAAAACGATCCCACGTGGCCGCAGCAGCAATTCCACAACCCACACAATGGGTTCCCGTTCAAGACCTGTCCCCTGAGGCCTTACCCTAGCAGTTGAAACAGCTAACCCCACTATTGGTATGGGATACCTTCGCGCTCATGCCCCCCTTCCAGTGGGCACCCCCTCCAATCTCCCAGAGTCAACTCCCTCTCTCACCAAGCGCAAGGCATCTCCCACAAGGTGCCCCTCGTCAGCCACCCCCACTCAGGGCTCCGCGGCACCCCCACCAACCTCCACCAGCGATTTATCGCATCAACCCTCAGCTCCCAATGGAGCTATGCCCACCAGCATGGACTGGCAACCCGCGGCCTGCAGTAGAAGTGCCACCTCAAAGAGTCCTACCCCAACCCCACAGTCCATTTCGCGCGGATCCTTTGCAGTGTTGGAGGAAGTGAATATGGACTCAGACTCATCAAATGGGGACACCGCGGAGGTCACCATTGAGCACCCTCAGGTCCTTCCCCTGCAACGGAGCGGGGCAGTATCCTAGACTGGCTTACTGGGTCCTCCGCCCCCCACCCTCTCCTTCCCCTCAGAACCCTCGACGCTCCTCACGGATTGCAGCTAATAGTCAAGCTAAAGGACTCAAAACTAGCCGCCTCACAGCAGCAGGTTTAAGCGCTGGCAACCCCCCAGGACATGGAGGGGAACAGCTATGAGTCCCCATGGCAGCACCCTGGCCCTGCAATCCATCAACGCAAATGGGTTGCGGGACTTTAAGTGGAGAGCCTGTCTCCTCCGCAACTTCAGGTCAGCACAAATTGACATCGCTGCTGTCCAGGAGCCCCATATCCTCCCCCATGAACAATCTGCATTGAATGAACAGTTTGGAGGCAACTCCTTCTGGACAAACCATGCCGCCCTTATTGTTTTGAATCCCCAGGTTAAAACCCATTCTTTTTCACAATATCTAAGTGGCCGCCTCATACTGGCCAAACTCACCACTCCTGACTTCTCCTTCTTCGCTGCAAGCATCTACATGCCTAATGCAGGTCAGGAGCAAAATTGGCTCTTGGAAGAGCTTGTCCAACTCAATCTCCCATGGAATACAGTCCTCTTAGGAGATTTCAACACAGCCATAAGTCGCGTCCGTGACTCTTACCCCCCTGCAGCAAAGGAACACCCTGGATCAAGTCGCCTCCAGGATTTCCTTCGCCTGAGTGGCTTCATAGATGCGCTTCCACCCTCCGCGTCTGGCCTAGGTTGCATGACTAGGTCCAGTATGATGGAGGAGCTTTCAGTCAGCGTCACGCATAGTATGGCTCTGATTGGCCCCCTGCTAATTGGCCGCGTCTCCTCTCCCATCTCTCGTGACAACCATCTGAGTGATCACAGGTCACTCACCGTTGTCCTCACCACCACACTTAGACCGTCGCGTAGGTTCTGGCCTAGGGTTGCCCCAGCTCTTCTCAACAACCCCTTCACTAAGGAGAAGCTGTCTATGACCATCCGGGAGACTCTCACCTCCCCCCCACCCCACCTGCTTGACCACAGGGCTAGATGGGCGGTGACCAAGGAGGGCATCACCCGCGTTGCTTACAACTGTTCCAAAGCCCAGATGACTGCAGCTCGCGCCAGAGTCAAAAGGGCGGAAGCTAGAATCAGACATCTGGAGTGAAACTGCCAGCCTTCGCCCTCTCCCAGATGGTTGGAAGACTGAGAAGCGGCGCAGGAAGCACTCCGCTTGGAGCTCACACTGCAAGAAGAACGGGCAGCAAACTTTACAACATCTCATTACTATGCTCAATGGGAACGCCCCACCCGCTTCTTCTTTCAGAAACAGAAAGCCCGGTCAACAGCACAGGATATTACTGCACTGAAGATTGGCACTACAACCATTTCGGATAAGGAGGAAATCACGCACTTCTACGCCGCTTCTACTCCAGCCTCTTCCATGCCACCCAGGTGGACCCATCGGACATCCAAGACTTCCTGTGGCGGGCTCCAGAGCCGCCCATTGACCCACGGGCTGATGAGGCTCTACTGGCGCCTATTTCCATCCAGTAGGTGATGGAAACCCTTCTGAAATCCCCACGGCTTAAATCCCCAGGCCCAGACGGAATACCCTTCGAGGTGTACCTTCTGGAACCTGCAGTGATAGCCAGAACCCTCCGCGACCTCTTCGCTGCACTCTTGGTGAATGGCGAGGTCCTCCCCGACTCCAGAGGCTCAATAACGACCCTCATTCACAAGAAGCCAGACCGTGAGAACCTGGCGAACTGGCGCCCCATAGCGTTGATCAACACAGACCACAAGCTCTTCACGAAGCTTCTGGCCAACCGCATCACCAAATGAGTGTCACCTCACCTCTCCCCATACCAGCACGGTTTTATTCCGGGGAGGTCGTTATGGGACAACTATAATGACCTTCACGTGACTTTGACTGCTAACTCTCGTAAGGTGAATGGCTTTGTGGCTCTCCTAATATGGAGAAAGCATACGATTGGGTAGCCTGGAAGTATATTGATGCTTCCCTGGCCCGCTTCCATCTCCCCCCGCAGCTAGGCGCTGGATATCAGCGCTCTATGACCAGCTCCACACCAGAGTCCTGGCGCCAATGTGTTTTACAGTGGCAGTACCAGTTGGACAAGGTCTCCAGCAAGGGGACTCCCTGAGCCCTATCCTTTTTACCATCACCCTTGACCCCCTCTTGGCCTCCTTACAGGACAAGCTAACAGGGATTCTGGTCCCAGGTAAAGCCCCCACACGCACCATGGCATTTGCAGATGACACTGCCATTGCATTTGGCTGCCCTGGGAATGTTGCCCTCGCTGCTGTGACCCTTGAGAGGTAAACCAAGGCGTCCAACGCCATGGTCAACACCTCCGAGACAACAGTTGTACAGGTCAGCTCCCCCACCTTCCCCCCACCATTTGGTACTGAACCTGTGCGCGGTACCTTCCGTCACCTGGGCGTTCTCACCAACCAACAAGGAGTTGCGCTAAAAGACAATGAGGACTTGCTCCTCGCATCAGTTAACTCCAGGATTGCCAGCTGGAACCAGCGGCACATCACCCCCCAGGGTCGAGCTCTGATGGCCAATGTGTTCCTCCTCTCCAAAGTCTGGTTCCTAGCCCACGTCTGCCCATTCACAGATGCCTTTTATACGCGGCTCAATGTACTCCTCCGCTGTTGGATCTGGGGCTCAAACCATCCACCAATGGCCCTCTCAACCATTGCCCGACCCTGCAATGAAGGGGGCCTAGGGCTTCTGGACACGCGATCCCACGCCACCATAATCTTCCTGAAGTTCCTATGGCCGATTGTCTGCTGGGACGCAACCCCCATGCCCCAATGGGCGCCCGCCCTCCGCCAGTCAGTGTCAGCAGCTCTGGGTCTTCCTAGAGCATCTCTGACCTCATTAGGGGAGTGGCTCACAAACCACCCAGGCCATCGCCTGAAACCATCCTCATCCCCCTACTGGAACCAGGCTCTCCTTGCCCTGAAACGAGTAGGCGCGCGGATCCACCATGCCTTCCCATACAGAAGGGAAGGCCCTGGCCTCAGCCCCCGTCACCATGCAATTGTGCACAATGGACAAGTTTTTACAACTCACCTCAACCCCAAGATCATCCTCCCATCCGCCCAAGACTCCTTGAGCTCCTCCCTCCCTCCGTGAGATTTGACCTTAAGAAATGTGGAAGGACGTCTATCACCCCATCCTGTCAGCAAAGGTGTCCAACACCTTATGGAGGGTGCTCCACTGTTCATACAGGACAGGGGACTGGACTGGCCCTACCTTCCAGCACCGAAGCTGCCCCCACTGTGCGGAGCCTATTGAATCCCACCTCCATTATTTTTTCACCTGTCCAGGTGTCGCCGCATTTTGGCCAAAGGCCCGCGCGCTCCTCCATGCTCAGCCCTGGTCTGGACACCCTGTGCAAGACCTCATGTTTGAGCAGACATTGCCTGGTTGCCACTGACCCCTCCGTGTCCTCGCCTATGCCACAGCCATCTGGACCATACATAACTCCTTCCTTCATGCTGCCTTTGACCAGCAGGTGTGGACCCTTCCACACATGATCACCCACTTTCAGGTACACTTTGAGATGGCCCTGAAGGTTTGCACTATGTCGCCAACCCTCCCCTGCTCAGTTGTCACTGCAGCACGGCTCTGGCGCGCAAACCCCTCCCTTTCTCGATGCCTCCTCCCTCCCCTTCTCTCACCTCAGGCTCTTAGGAGCCCAGGCGTAATTCAATAAACATCAATGAATCCCCCCTCGGGTTGGGACCATCTAGTACTAAAAAAAGAAGAAAAAAAACCTGATAACTTAGTTGTTTTTAACATTAGTTGTTTAATTAATACTCTTAAGAGAAGAAAGCAAGGATCAGATATCCTTAAGTTTCATTAGAATCTCCGCCTAGCTCTGTGAGGAGGAAATAGGGAAAGTGTTCCCTACCAGTATCAAAATATCTTCAAGACGAAGAAGCACCTGTTTAGAGTTGGACAATACACTCAACGTGGCTTTTGGGAATGCAACTTTAATAAATAGTCTTCATACTATTATTGCCCCAGTTAATCAATTGCAATCAAATAAACGCAAAAATCACGAATATGTGCAGTAGAAATCTAGGGCCAGAAGCCAGCAACCAACCAAGCCCCAGATTTTAACATTGATGCTCACTACAGAGGGTAGTTGAGTTGTCAAAAGCCAATTTAATTATTTCTTATATGGAAGAACTTTGGAAGCTCTGGGTGGAACTACAGGCTGTCAATCAAAATGTGCTCAGCTCAGCATCTCAAGCTGAATTTAGTACCTTAGAGGAGCGTATGATCAAGGCGAAAGGAGATTCTTGAACAAATTAGGAATGGTAAATAAC
The DNA here is from genome assembly GCA_022478985.1 of Massospora cicadina. Taxonomy (NCBI): domain Eukaryota; kingdom Fungi; phylum Entomophthoromycota; class Entomophthoromycetes; order Entomophthorales; family Entomophthoraceae; genus Massospora; species Massospora cicadina. Next base: position 7,165 of record JAKSZP010004239.1, on the reverse strand, counting down.
GACCTGTATGGAAAAGTTGCTTTTTTGAAGTGGACATATAGGCGAACTTTTTAAAGAAATTTTAATTTAAAAAATAAATGGGAAGCAGATTGAGAACGCATCCAGCGGTTTCATGAGGAAATGGCAAAAATGACAAAGCGTAATGAGGATTTGGAAAAACACAAATGTGAGTATGGGCAAATTGAGGCGAAGGAGGCTGATTAAAAGGCATGCAAATCTCCAATTGGGAAGATCTCTCCGCCCCAAAATATGCCCAAACCATTCATTGGTGTGTCAGAAATGACTCCCAAAGCCACTCCTATGGCTTTCTAAGTAGCTGGGCCAGGATCTTCTATGAGTGGAGCAACTGAGGAATTTCAAAATATGATGAAATTGCCCACCTCTCACTGGGATAACGCCCCAGAATTTTTCCACTTATTTGAGATGACCATGTTTGGCTATGCGGGACATCAAAAAGTGGTGACCATAATGAACTGTCTTAGCACTGACTTCCAGAATCTAGTGTTAATACACCTCAATGGGGACAACTGGTCGTACATGGAAACAAAAGCAGCCATTATGTTGGAGTTTGGAAGCCCTACTCAGATGGAAAATCATAAAAAAGAGTTCATGGGTACCAATTCTACAAAGATGAGACCCTGGCTAGTTTCACCAACCAGTTTTACCAAGAAGCCCAGATCTTGGCAGGGGCGAATGTGTTGATTGACTTTGATGCATGCATAGCCATTCAAATGGCACATTGTCCCTACTGAGAATTGCATCAGATTTTGGTGGCGGTGCTAGTGACTCAAACAATACACTCTCAGATGGTGGGCCATTTGAAGATTCTTGGAGCACCGTTTGATGCTCCCAATCACACTTTTAAAGTAATTCAAATGAAGGCTCAAAATATTATCAAATTTTCCAAACCATCTAAAGAATCTGAGAGCCAAATTGTGATGGGAAGTAAACCTGAAGTTCAAAAACAAGCGGAAAAATCATCAGTCCGATGTTTCCAATGCAGGAAGTCTGGCCATATAATTGCCCAATGTCAGGACAAAAAGCCGAAGGATCATATTAATCTCGTTCAGACCCAAGAAACTGGTTCAGATTCAAAAAATGACCAGCAGTATAGATCAGGGACGTTCTAGTACTGTTGATAAACCTGTCCCACCTGATATAATGAATGAGGAAAATGATATCTCTGACCTAATTGTGGACAATGACTCACCGGATCCACTCCATCAGGGGGTTAACATGGATGTTAACATGATAACTCAAGCCAAAGCAAAGGGGATCAATCCTAAAAGTTGTTAATGAGGTCACTCGACCCTATGTATGACAGTTAGTGGAGAAAGTTAGATCCGCCAAGAGCCTGAAGACTTAATCAAAATGAAGTTGGATGAGGCGAACATTTCTTTATCTATCAGCGCAATCAAGGAGTCAATTCCTAATTTATCCGCTCAAATAATTCACACACTTAATTTGGCAAATAAGACCGCTATCCATTCAGTAAATACTTTATTGCAGTACTTGGAGTGTACCTATGTCAATATTCTAATCAATAGGATAAGAGTACGAGCCATAATTGGTAGTGGAGTACCAATCAACATCGTTTCCACCGAATTGGTATAACATATGAAGATCTCACCAGATTTGGAGCATCAAAAAGAGTATGGAATGGCTGGACCAGACATTACCATCTCATGTGGAGCCTACAGTGTGCTATCACTTTGGTTTGGATCGCTGATGGTGTCAGCTCCCGCCATAGTGCTGGCCAATCCAAACTATTATATAATTATCAGGATGGAGTTCTTGAGAAAGTATGGTGTGAAATGTGATTTCAAAGAAAACACTCTAACGGTTTTGGGGCAGACGTTGCCTTTGGTGTATCAGCGGAAGGGAGAAATTTTGCTGGTGAAGAGAATAATTTTGTCAACTTAATTTGGAGTGATGGTATTATACCCATTCACTATAAATTAGTTGGATGAAAATGGAAAGCAATGCTGATAGAAATTATGGATAATTGTGGGATACCTCTAATGTCAAGCGCAACAAACACTATTACACCAGGGGCTCAATTAATAGTTAACACTGGGTTTATGATGGAACTTCCAGAACAGCTATATGGGGAAATTATCAATCAATGGGAAAAATTGAGGGTCAAACTGTGGGTGGTGCCAGGGACCTTAATGCCAGGTCACGAAGAGATACAAATACTATTAGCCAATCTAGGAGAGAAGCCAATGAGAATTAAAAAAAATCAGAGCATTGCATTTCTACACTTGCTCCTGATGATGGAACTTTACGCTTTCATGAATTTGGATCATTTTCTGAAGTGGGATTGCCAGAGGAAGTAACCAAAAGTGTCTATGTATTAGTGGATTGGGAGCAGCTAGCTGATCTGACTGAGAATCAGCAGGACGATGTGCTCTGACTATTTGAAAAATATTAGGAGATATTTTCTCAGAACAATAATGACTTAGGATGTGCAAAAATATACTTCACAAAGTTGATACTGGGGAATATCCACCAATAAGAATGAGAACTGTTTTTAGATCAAGAGCAGCGGAAACAGAGGTTAGAAATGAAATAAGCAAGTTAGTGGAATATGGGTTACTCATTCCATCATTGAGCCCATGGGCAAGTCCAATCCTTTTAGTAAAAAAGAAGGATGGATCAAATAAAGTAGTTGACTATTGCTGACTAAACAAGATCACAAAAAAGACTCCTATCCAAAGCCTCAAATTAATGACGCACTTGATCGCCTGGGGGAGGCAAAATACTTTTTGGATATGGACCTGATTTCAGGCTATTAACAATCAATTTTCCAAAAGATCAGGAAAAGAGTGCAATAATTACCGCACTAGGACTATACTAGCTGATCAGAATGCCCCAAGGTTTATGCAACGCGCCGGCAACTTTTCAGCATGCTATGGTTTCAATACTTAGTGATCTGAAGCTACCCTGCGTGCTAGTATACTTAGATGATATCAATGTTTTCAGCAGGACCTTCAAAAATCATTTGGAGCATCTGGAGGAAGTGTTCAAGAGATTTGCAATGGCGAATATAAAAATTAAGCCAAGAAAATGTCATTCTTTCAAAAAAGAAGCTTGAATACTTGGTTTGTTATAAACTCTAATGGATTACAACCACAGTTTATGAAAATAGAAGCTATTGAGTGGATGTTGATACCAAAAAGTGTTCAGGATATTTAAGTCTTTTTGAGGATGGTCAGGTACTATCACCAATCTATCCAAGACTTTGCTGGAATTGTCAAACCTAAATTTCACTAACTCAAGGATCCAAAGAAGGGATTTTTGTGGAAAGAAGAGGCACAGAAGTCATTTGATAATCTCTGAAAAGATCTCATGAGCATCCCAATGTTGAAATTTCCAATTTAATTTGGAATTCATATTTAAGCGGATGCCTCAATAATGGCGATTAAAGCCATTCTAAGTCAATTAGATGACAATGGGGATATCCATTCATTAGCCTACGTGAGCAGAACAATGTTGCCAGCAGAAAGAATATACTGTGACAAAGTGAGAGTGTCTGGTGGTCATCCATGCCTGTAAAGAATTTTGAGTCTATATACATGGGATGCACTTTTAAAGTCATAACTGACCACTCATCCCTGCGTTGGCTTCATAACCTGAAGAAACCAGAGGGCCAGTTGGCCCAGTGGATTTTAAAGCTGCAAGCATATGATTTTAAAATTATCCACAGGGCTGGAGCAGTACATCAGAATGCCGATGGATTGCAAAAATTGCCAGTTGTCCATGTAATTTATCCTCAAGCTGATGCACTGTTTCACCGGATGATCAAAGGAGATATTAGGTATGAACCCCAAAAAATTTGGAATTCATTACAAAAGGCTATGTAAAATACTGAGTTTAAGAACAATTAATTATACAAAATGATCGAAGGAAAACAGGTTTTATTTTCTAAACCATCAGAAAGAGTGGAAATCATTTGAGCCACTCATAAGGTCATTGGCCATGGTGGCCTAAAGAAAACAGTGGATCATATCTGCCAGTATTATTAATGGGAATCAATCAACTATGATGTTGCGGATCACCTAGCCTGTTGTGTGGAATGTCAACTTCACAAGCCGCAGAAGAACGTCATAGGGTACCAGCTAGTATGCCCTGATTCTGCATGGCACACGGTGTCCATAGACGTTATGGGACCATTGAGTATCAGCACCAGAGAGGTGAAGTATATAATCATCACAATAGATCATTTAACCCAATAGGTTGAAATGAAAGCCCTCAGCAAAGTAGATGCAGTGGTTATGGCGAATTTTATACTTGAACAAGTGATCTATCAGCACAGATGTCCCCAAGTTATTCTCAGTGACAATGGAACCAATTTTGCTGCACATGTGATTCCCAGGATAAACAAACTAATGGGAATCTGCAGTGTTGTATCTGTCCCCTATCATCCAAAAATGGACGGAATAAGGAAAAAGTAAATGCAAATCTAGCCTCAACATTAAGAAAATTGGTCATGGGGAAAACTTCCACTTGGGGGCATATCTGAGTTTGGTCACATTTGCTTATAATATCAGTTACCATTTGGCGACTGAAAAAAAATGCTGTTTGAACTGTTATATGGGTGGAAAGCTGCATTACTACCAATATTGTATTCAGCAGTAAAGCCATCTTCAGAAATGAGTGCCAAACAATATCTAACCTGACTGGCCAATATCCTGATTGAATTACAATCTCAGGCAATCAAAACAACAATTAAAAAAGAATGAACGCATATAAAATGGATGACCAGAATCAACCACGTTGAAAGAATACCATGTGGACAATAGGGTAGCCTATTGTAATACCCATGGGTTTGGGAGTAAAATCTAGTTGGACGCCCTATGGATGGGACCGTTCAAAATTATTATCAAGTCAGCAAATGATGCCTATATGATCAAGAATATTGAGGATGGTCATATAGTCAATAAAGTCCACACAAAATACTTAAAGTATTGGACTTAAAGGAAAAATAATAATGGAAAAAAGGTAAAAAGATGCATAAAACTTATCAAAAGTAAAAATTAATATTAAAAAACTGAGTTAATTCAAGCAGTGATGCATCTATTTATTTTAGTACTAGATGGTCCCAACCCAAGGGGGGGGATTCATCGATGTACAGTGATGCATCTATTGATATTCCCGCCTACTAAACGTGGAGATAGGAAAAGATTGTGATGGGCATGAGTCCCAAGTGATTGGCAGTATCAGGATGGCTGAAACTAGATCCTTCAGAATAGTCCCTATCAACGAGAGGATGAAACCCTTCCTGGGGTTAGTACAGGTGGCAAGGTGCCAATGAGACCCATCCTGGGGTTTGTACAGGTGGACCAATTAATCTTTTATCTAGGATGTAAGGATGGTACTGGCGCGGGATAATGTCATGGGAACTGCACTCAAGAAGAGGTGTCAATGGGTAGAAACCAAGGATAAGAAGTCATCAAAACCTAGCAGAGAATATGAGCTTTGAGAGTGGACAGAGCTGCACTCTGCTGAGGACATAGAGATATGAAAAAGCAAATATGAGCTCAAGCTAAGGCGGCTTCCATCCCTAAGGTTCTATCTTACATTGGATTTTCTGGTAAGAGGGGGGATATGTTGGAATTTAAGATGACCACATAATCAACCTTTTAACCAATCTTTAAATTTGATGATTAAGTTATAATCATATAAGATTGGCAACAGCAGCCAATTGATGGGATTATTGTCATGCATCATCCCCAATGATATTAGAGGTCACTGACTGATGAGATTATCATTGGCAATCATCCTTGATGAAATAAGCAATATTTCGATATGAGAGCAACACCCAATAGTCAAATTATAAGGAATCATTCAGAATGAATTGAATGAGTAGTCATCAGTAACTACCAAAGCATTCAAATGCTGGAGGTAAAGAGTATAATTTTCATCAGCCAAAACAATTGGTTTCAAGTACCTAATACCAATTGTTTGGTCGCCAAACACTTGAATATTATGTTAAATAAGAATCTCAGGCAACAGTACCCAATGATATTTGGTGCCTAACACTTGAGAGTCAAACCAGTATAGGAGCACAAATAATTCCAAGTGGGCAGCTGAAAAGTTGTTTCCAACTATAAAAACCCCAAATTATTCCCTAATAAAAGCAGATAAAAACCTGATAACTTAGTTGTTTTTAAAACTAGTTGTTTAATTATTACTCTTAAGAGAAGAGTGTAAGTATCAAATATCCTTAGGTTGTTACTATCAAAGTCTTCACCTGGCTCTGTGAGAAGGGAGTAGGAAAAGTGTTATACTAGTATCAAAATATCTTCAAGAGGAAGAAGCACCTGTTTAGAGTTGGACAATACACTCAACGTGGCTTTTGGGCATTCAACTTTAATAAGAGTATTCATACTATTATTGCCCTAGTTAATCAAATTCAAAAAAATCAACACAAGAATCCATGAATCTTTGCAGTTGAAATCTAGGGCCATAAGCAAGCAACCAACAAAGCCCCAGATTTTAACACTGACCTAAGTTGTAAAATATGACAAGAGTTTAAAGTAAGGTTAGTTCTTTTGCAACAAGTCCAGAATAATTTGGGGTAAATGAATTGAGGGTATAACCGCTAGCAATTGGGGTCAAGGCTTATTATTATACGAGGGGGCCCAGTGATTACTGTAAGTCTGCTGAAATCTCAAAGATGGCTTCTTCAATATGAATGAGAGACGTTCAGTTATACTTCACCACTTTAAGTAAAATTGAATATTATGCATATTTTTAAACGCCAAAAACTAATCAGTGATAGCATTTGTCAGATTCTGGTGGCTTACTCAAAAATAATCCTTTGACAACCATCAGGTCAAGCTGATTATCCTTTCAACGCTTAAGCTAATGCCTATTGCAATTATACAGCTTGGGCTGATTATCTCAATGACAATTCGATTGAGTGTTTTTTTTTTTTTTTAGTACTAGATGGTCCCAAATTCGATTGAGTGTTAAATCAGGCGCTATGCTTGGGTAAGCTCACATATTATGGCTGATTCCAATGCATCAAATCTTGGCAATTAGTCCCAATTATCGAAACACAAACCATTCAATAATATACAAGAAAATTCAGGGATGACCTAAAGTTACATTTAATAGTCCCATGGACAATTAAACAAACGAATAACGTTATCAATTT